>CM060276.1:7154239-7381739 GCA_030684275.1 Acipenser oxyrinchus oxyrinchus
ATAATAATAATCCTGGCTTCTGGAAAGAACAAAACAAAACAACTCCTAATTACAAGATAGCAGACAAGTGCTCACATCGAATGAATAAAAACAAACATAATTAATAAAATAAAGTGAAGTTCCAAAAAATCTAAATAAAGCTATAAGACCACCACTGTGTTACATCAACATAAAAATAAATAAAATGCAAATGTGATTACAAAACATGCACCCTGTTAGTAACTTTTTAATATAAAATATCTATAAATTATCTCAGGAAACTTTTCTCGAGATCCTGAGATCTTAACTTAGCTTGTTAACCAGAGATAACTGAGACCTTTTCTTTTTCTCCCCTCTCTCTCCATGGCCTTAACAAGCCACCTTAATACAGAACATGTTGAACAAAGTTTAAATAAAGTATTTCCCTAACAGCTTCAACACCATACGATAAGCTTTATCACTGATACGGTGCTGCTAAATAAATAAATACAGAAATAATAATAAGATCAGCAGGACAGGATATTGATTTCCTTTCCATTCATGTTCTTTTTAACAATAACCACCCTCCCCCCACAGACTATAAACATACAACATTTGCACTAAACTTGAAATAAAATGTATAATTTAAACAAGTTATTTTCATATTATTAATGTTATTTCCAGCAGCTATCTACATTTTGTACACAAAGCCTCAGATATAATTCTGTATTTCAGATATGTGGAGCGATGCTGTGGAGCAGCACCTTCCACTCTCAAACAATTCGGTGGAAGGATGGCACCGCGCTTTCGGGGAACTTCTGGGATCCCGACACCCCTCCATTTGGACATTCATTGAGGGAATAAAAAAGGAACATGCCACTATTTGCGCGGCATTGCGCATAACATTGAGTTCCAGGTGTAACTCCCCCTACTACCAGTTTCCTATATATCAAATAATCAAATCAAATCAAATGTTATTCATAAAGCGCCTTTCATGGAAAGCCATCCCAAGGTGCTTTTAACAAGAAAAAGGCCATTCGGAAGTACATTTAGTACAATAAAAACAATATAAACAAAATGAGCCTCCTCTGAAGTAGCCCTTCTGAAGGGCAGGTGCAATTTCTCTGTTATATCTGATAATATGTGGCTCCCCTCTAAATGGGTTACCTCAATTTAAAAATATATGGTAGCCTATTTGGATGGGAGCTATTTTTTGCGCACCTCTGTAATCTGTGAAGGCGACTTCATTGACTGCACTGTTTGTTAGTTCCATCACAACTTCTTACAAAAATGTGTTTTCTCAAATGATCTCAACATTATCTGTTGAGTAAACTGTTATTAATTTACACTGTTCTATCATTAGCCTATTTGCCTTACCTTAAAAACAGATAGCAGATGTTTATAAAACCTGTACTTAAAAAATAAAATAATAATAATAATGAAAAAATAACGTGCATATCCAATCGCCATGTTTATTTTTGTTTGTTTTCACTTTATTTATTTATTTTGGTACTGTATGCTAAATAATAATAATAATATATAAGTGCATGAACTGAATAATTCAGGAAGGTTAAAAAAACCTGGGCTTAAAAAAAGAAAAAAAAAGAAAAAAAAAGAAATCCTGCATAACCGACTGTCAAAAATTCTAGGGTCGGCTAAAGTTAGCAGTTAAATAGAAATCTTCGGAGATATATACTGTATATTTTTTAACATTGTTTTCGTTATTCGTTTGTTCAATGCCTAATCTTAATTTACCATAGCATATCAAAGTAGCACAAAAAAGAAGAAGCATGTTTATTTGATTATTATTAATATTAATACCGGTATTATTATTATTATTATTATTATTATTATTATTATTATAATAATAATAATAATAATAATAATAATAATAATAATAATAATAATAATGTATTTATTTTATTTTCCAACCAAACAGGTATTAGTGTGACACTGTAGAGGGAAGCAGAAAGTCCTTTCACTTTGTTTTGACTATTTATTTATTTTGGTACTGTATGCCAAATAATAAAACATAGAAAAGTGCTTTGTATATGAATGGCTTCTGAAGTGTCCTTTATCGAAACTCTGCAGGAAAATACGTCTTTACTGAAGAAGAGCAACTTGTTAAGGTAATGTGTAAAAAAATAATAAATAATAAAGAATAACAACAGCTTGAAACAAACCATGCAGTTACTTCTCAATAACGTAAGACCCTGAATGCTTGAAACAAACCATGCAGTTACTTCTCAATAACATAAGACCCTGAATGCTTGAAACAAACCATGCAGTTACTTCTCAATAACGTAAGACCCTGAAGGCTTGAAACAAACCATGCAGTTACTTCTCAATAACGTAAGACCCTGAATGCTTGAAACAAACCATGCAGTTACTTCTCAATAACGTAAGACCCTGAATGCTTGAAACAAACCATGCAGTTACTTCTCAATAACGTAAGACCCTGAATGCTTGAAACAAACCATGCAGTTACTTCTCAATAACGTAAGACCCTGAATGCTTGAAACAAACCATGCAGTTACTTCTCAATAACGTAAGACCCTGAATGCTTGAAACAAACCATGCAGTTACTTCTCAATAACGTAAGACCCTGAATGCATCTCGGGCAGGCAGTAAGTATAGCCACAACGTTGTGTGTGGTGATGCGCTGTAACGGGGCTCGCGGTGGTGGTGTGTCTCGTGGTAAGGTGTCCCGCGGTGATGGGGTTGTGCTGTACTGGGTCGCGCAGTGGTGCGTTTGCAGTAATGTCCTGTAACCGTGAGAAACACTAGCTGTTTAAACCTCATGCATAATTCTGCGTGTTGAATTCTGCGAGTTATGACAACTTGCAAATTAATCATTTAGCCTGCTTTATTTGTGCATATAATTAGCTTAGTGAATACAGCTCCCGCTGGTTCATTTTTGCGTGTTGTGTGGCTTCACCCTGCCATGCGGTAATTCTGGTTATTTACCACCGTTTAGTGAATGAGGACCAAAACCGGGTAAAATTCAACTACAAATTCCACATTTTCAAATAAATTTACAGTTGAAATGTTAGAGTTTTCAAAGACCAGTCAAGCGACCAACAGAAATGTGTACCTAACAACTCACTTCTGCCAAACATTCATACTATGAATCTCTCATCCTGTCCTGTAACAACTCCCGCAGACTTGTCTCCACCTTTTCCTCCCTCCTTAAACCCCCACCCTCTCCCTTATCCTCCTTTACACCTAATGATTTTGCCTCCTCCTTCTGTTCAAAGGCAGCTGATATCAAAAGCTCTCCAATTCATCTTCACCGATCCCTTCCCCACCTGACCTCACCCTGCCTTTCTTTCACTTTCAACTTTCATGCCAATATCTGATTCTGACCTTACTCCTTAATCCTTCAAAATTGCTCATATCACCCCTATTCTTAAGAAACTTTCTCTTACCCTTCTCCTGCCCAAAACCATCGCCCCCTCTCTCCTCCCATTCCTCATTAAAACTCTTGAGAGAGCAGTGCACCATCAGCTGGCTTCCTTCCTCACCAAACATTCTCTGCTCAATCCACTTCAAATCAGGGTTCCGTCCTGCACATTCCACAGAAACTGCCCTCTCCTCTGTAACTAACTCCCTCCTCTGTAACTAACTCCCTCCTCCATCTTTCACACCACAGGTGACGCGACACACGACGCAGGAGCTTCAGCAGGGCCAGCAGAGTGAAGCAGTATGCCAAAATGACGGAGGAAAAAATAATACTTGTCATTGAAAAAATACCCAGATCTTTATGACAAAGGGCATCACAATTATAAAGATACAGATTTGAAAGATAATATATGGGAGTCCATTTCGAAGGAACTGGATAAGCCTGGTGTGTATGATTTATTGCCATATATATTGAAATACCATTGAAGACACTTATAATTACTAACGTTGACAAATATGTACCAGCCCTGATCATAGCTTTGTCAATAACAATTTTGAACACATACATAGATCTGGCAGTTTTCAGACCTGTCGCATCGCCTCTGTGTCGCTTCTGGTGTGTATGGTCATGTCGCTGCAGAAGTGTCTCTTCACCAATTAAAAAATCTCATCGCGCCTGGTGTGTGGAGACCTTAACTCTCCTTTCTGCTTGTGTTGCTTCCCTCTGCTCCATTCTAATTCTCCCTGACCTCTCCTCTGCCATTGACACTGTCAATCGTGCTTTTTTCCTTTCCTCTCTCTCTGATCTAGGAATCTCAGGCACTGCTTTTGCCTGGTTTTCCTCCTATCTTTCTACTCGTCCTTTTCAGGTTTCTTGGTGTGGCTCTCTCTTCTCCTTGCCCCCTCTATACAGGTGTACCTCAAGGATCTGTCCTAGGACTCCTTCTATTCTCACTCTGTACCCACTCACTAGGTACTGGCTTCTCATATCATCTATGTGCTGATGATACTCAGATCTTTCTCTCTCCTCCCGCATTTCAGATTGTCTCAGCAATCTCATCTTGGACACATTCACATCACCTCAAACTCAACCTTTCTAAATCTGACCTCCTTTACTTTTCTTCTACTTCTCCTCTGACCTCTATCTCAGTCTCCCTTGATGCTATCAGTCTTTCTCCTTAGGTGTTATTTTGGACTCTCCCCTCTCCTATTCTCATCACGTCTTCACTAACATGTACCTGTCGTTTCTTTCTCAGCAACATCTACAGAATCTGCCCTTTTCTACCTACTTATTCCACTCAGCTCCTGGTCCAAGCTCTTGTTCTTTCTAGATTGGATTATTGGAACTGTCTCCTCGCTGGTCTCCCTGCTTTGGCTATTCGTCCTCTTCAACTTATTAAAAATTCTGCTGCTCATCTGGTATTCCCAACCCTACTACTCTCACGCTACCCCTCTGCTTCACACTCTCCATTGGATACATATCTCTGCTCAAATCCAATTTAAGACCCTTGCTCTTGCCTATCGCTCTATTCATCATACTGCCCTTTCCTATCTCTAATCCCTTATGTCTCCTTATATTTCCTCTCGCCCTCTCCGCTCATCCTCTACTGGCTGACTTGTAATGCCTTCTCTTCACTCTCTTTCCTCCCGTGCTCGCTCCTTCTCTTCCCTTGTCCCCTGTGGTGGAACCAGCTACCGGTTATCCTCAAGACTGTTCAGTCTTTTACTGCTTTTCACCATCTTCTCAAAACCCACTTATTCTATCTTTATTTGTAAATTCCTATTTATATTTATATGTGTTTTCTTTATTATTATTTTGTATATATTGTTTGTGTGTGTTTGTTTTGTATTTTTATTGCCTGTTATTTATATTCTTTTTATATTTTGCTTAATTTTCTGTAAGTCGCTTTGGATAAATAATTAAATAATAATAATAATAATAATAATAATAATAATAATAATAATAATAATAATAATAATAATAATAACTAGAGTTGCTAGCAACTATAAAGGCTTCCAAGCAGTTATCGTGAAATTTAAGCGCACTGTTTATTATAGATAAAACGTTATCATCACAACTGTGCTAACTGTGTAAATTTTGGCACAAATATGAGAATACTTTTGAAAATTCCCTGAAATTGTCATTAAATCTAAGATGGCTGCCACACCATGTGACCAAATGCCGCCATATTAACCACGGCACAACATCCCATAGTCTTCTACATCCATGTCAAATTTCGTGCATTTTGGTGCAGCCAATCAGAAGTTATAGGCAGTTTCATAGCCAGGTGCATATGTTGATGATGTCATACGTCACCGTTTCACCTTAAGGAGAGGTCAGAGGTCACGGGCGATGACATTTTTTCATAGAGCACATATGACTTCCTATATGTCTTCCATTATAACTTTGACCCTGTCGGCACGCCCTAGGAGTTAAAATTTCAACGTAAATTCCAATATGGCCGCCGCGCTGTGTGAGCAATCGGTTTCAATCTTCAGCAGTTATTACTTTCCAACGGTCTGTACAATTGTGTTGACGCTGAAGAGCATAAGTGCAATGTTGTTCTTGTTATGGGTTGCAAAAGTTTTTTTACAATTATCAATATGGCCGCCAAACAATGTGACCAAAATGTGTCATTTTCATGTCACCAGTACTTCGTGAGTCTCTATGGTCATATAAAGTTTCATGACTGTAGTGTATTGCACCTTGGATTTATGCACGAATGTATGAAAATAGAGCCGTCGTGAAACGGTTATTTGCACGCCGCGGCCATGTTTTTTAGCGAAAAAGCGTGGATTTTACAAACTTTGCGGTTTAAGACAAGAAAATTGTTGAATATTTGGCGCCAATCCAGCGTAGCGGGCAAAGTAATTGTTCAATCGACTTCAATTGAACATATGTTTTTTATAGGCCATTGCTGCACTATCTGCTGCCATTGTCACAGTTCCACCTTAAGTTGTTTTTAACGGCAAGAGTTTTGAAAAATTCCCAAAATTTCCACAAAATCCAATATGGCGGTCGAACCATGTGACTTTTTCGTCGGGGACGCCAGTCTGGTTGTCCAGCCATAGGCATCTACTTACGTATGCGTTTTCATAACTCTGCGATGATGTTTGGGAAGAAAAATAATAATAATAATAATAATAATAATAATAAACACAACAATAACAATAGGCTTCCCCAGCCTTTGGCTTGGAAGCCTAATAACAACAACCTAACAGGGGGTTGCCTTACTACTAAAGGTACACAAAATTAAGACCATGGTTATTTTGTTTGTTTAAAAAAAAATAGCCAGTTTATTTAACTGGTTACCAATGTTCTGGATATTATTTATAACATTTTCTTTCATGCAAACTATTCTAATGTCTAGTCTAGTTTCCAAACTAAATGAGTTACGTCATGGTAATTAAACCGAGGTTTGGTATGTTGGGACTGCAGATAATACAGAATAAAAGGGGTGTCCTTCATATTGAAGGTGGCCTTCTTTATACTGAGGTGACCAGGGAGGTTGTACTGTAGTTGTGTATGACCATCACTGTTCTTCTGGAATTTGTATACAATGAAGAATTTGCTTGAGAGGAACCCCGTCTGTTTCTCTGCTCCTGTCACTTAAGACTTTTTTTATACCGCCCAAAGAAATGAGCACTGTCACAAATCCGTTATAAGAAACTCATCTTTAAAGAAAAACTTTTAAATGACATCATAAACATCCTGTGCTAATGCATGTCTGCAAAACAATTAGTAGCTCTGAAAAAGAGAAAAACAGCAAGGAAGAAGTGCCATCACACCTGCTGCAAACAGCCTGCTACCTTTGTGAATGTGTGCCTGTACCTCTGAAAGAAATCCACACGCTTACACTAAGTGAGAAGGAAAAGGTGTGTGAAGGAGCTTTCAAAACAAAACAAAGTACATTTAAAATAATGCTAGAAGAATATTTCATTAGAACATTCTTACAATATACATATGTATATACATGGAAGCTAAAATCCAGTCATGATTAAGTTACTTTAACATGGTATTCAGAATAATATGCTTGTTCCATATAAAGTAGAATGTAGACAAACCAATTGGGACTGTTCAGTAAGGGTTTTAGTTGTGGTAGTCTGTACCATACTAAGTAAGGGGTAGCTGTACTAAACTGTTGCGCCTGTCGCAATAGTCTCAAACCAGTTGCAAATGAGTTGGAAGTCTAGGGTGAAATATACTAAACAAGCGCAATGCTATTTGCGACTTTTTAAGGAATGCTTTGCGGCAGCAGTTTCTGTTTGCGGTTCAAGCTAAGGTTGGTGAAGTTTCTGCATTTCTTGTACTGCCTAGCAGCTCCATCACTGAAGTAATGTATGTGTTTCAAGTCAGGGACCTCCCTCTTGATCAAAGGAATGACCTCCTTCTGAAATGCACACAGTATCGACGTGGAGCGTTGCATTTCATTGCTCATCACTGCAACACTCATGTGCTTAAGTTCACCGTCCCAACAGAAGTAGAACACAAATGGATGGAGTGTTACCTGAGAATTGTCCCAATGAAATCCTTGGGCAGCGTCTTGGATCACAAAACTATAATTTCAAAATCAAGCAGACATATGGCTGATTATTTATTAGTGTAGTTTTTAAAATGCAACTAATTGAGGTTTTGGTGGTTTCAAATGTGTCACTGTAACAAAGAAATCAAAGTTCCACACGCAAGTTCATAACCCCTCAGCTCCAAGCTAGTGCCACTGGAAGCATACCCTGTCACTTTTTACTCTAGATCTAACCCCAAAATTGAAGAATAACACCAGTTCGCTTAGGACTATGTGGTGCTTTAGCCTCAGCAAAGTGGCCATAAGCAATGCTCGAATGCATGACAAATGCAACTTCAAAAATCTGCAAAAACCGCGGATACCAAAATGTTTTGCTTGATTCTTGTAGATCTCATCAACATCTATCCAAAAATATCTTTGGGTGATTTTTTGCAGCCCCTCCAGTTATTTTAGCCTAAACTTGGTAGAAATACCAAAAATTCAAATTTCAGAGGGGTTAATGACTGGTGGGGGGACTTGAAACCAAAAGTGTTTCACAAAATTTGTAAGAGTGTTCCCTAAGGTTCTTACAGCTATACTAACATTTTTCGTCTGGCAACTTGCCAAAAGTGAGTTAGGTGCTCCTGGTATTTTCTCGAAAGCCCTATTTATTATAAGTCGAATGAGGTGCTGCACACGATGGTAAGTTGAGCCCAGGGTGTTTTTTCTGGTCAGGGTCACTTTTTCACTTTAGTTTGAACTTTGCCAGGTCACAGCTCGAAGGGGAAATTTAACAAAAAAAAAAAAAAGATTAGCGTTTCTAACCTCAGCATGCCCAAAAAACCCCAGGTGAATTTTTCTTGCAAAATCTAAGATGGTCGGGCAACGGCTCTGGTTGAGTTAGTATGGCATGACTCTATATCTAAAGCACACTACAATACAGACAACCAAGTATTTGTGTGAAAATAATGACCAGGCTTACAAAGATGTGTTTTCCTGTATATCACAGCCATGCAAGTATGAATACATTTGTGAGCACCACAGAACAGAGCAGAGCACGCTGCCAGCAAGGCAGCTGTCCAGTGCATGAGTGTGGATAGCTAAGTAGCAGAAGTACAGTCACACAAGATGCAGCAGAGACAGCAGAGCGGAAAAATACATCCTCACTGCCGCAAACGAGGCAACCGCATAAGAAGAAACTGCTTCAACACCAGATAGTTTAAACCACACCATACAACACCCCACAAGTATTGGCAGGCACCATCAAAACAAAAACATTTCTGCTGAAGCCTCAATGAACACGTAAATAACCCAGAATGGTTATCTGCTTGAGTAGATTCCCCATTGTGTACTGGTACTGAAATCTGTTTGTGATATTTACAGGGATTTTCTGAACTAGGATAAATGTGCTAGTTTGCAATTTTACAATGGTTATTCTATTCATTTAACACATGTACATATTTGGCATGCTTGTATTATGCTTTGCCATGGTTACCTATGCTTTCATACACTTTGATTTGGTAACCCTTACTTTTATAAAAGGGGCTCTGAGGAGAATCAATTAAATATCCTGTGAAAATTAATAGAATAATTTAATATGTTTTAATATAAGTATTATTCACAGATATACAATGATAAACCCTGTTCAGCACAAGCCTGACAAAAATTGTTAGCAAATTCCATGGGAAATATACACTTACACTTTAATAATAGACACATTTATTCACGCGCTTCTTTCATCTATCAGCATAAACGTTTGGTTTTGTTATCGGAAATGTAGCCAAATACTTAGGGACACAGCTGTAAAAAAGCTTTCAGTATGTAGATAGTGTAGAGTGGCAGGGCCGTGCAGACGAGGGGTTTTCTGTTAGTGGGGAGAGCAGGAAGGGAAGTCTTCGTTACTCACGGGCCGGGTGGAGCGCTGGAGCTTTGGAGGGGGAGGCCGGGGGGGCCGCTGTTGCTCAGGCTGTATCAAAGGGTCACAGTAAAAATTCGGTCACAGTAAAAACTCAAAACATGAAAACATAAACAAAAGGGTGAAGATATGACATGTGTTTCTAATGACCAGAACAATAAAGAAAAATGATAGGGGTATGTATGATGGATACAGGATGTATGAAAGGGGAAACTCACAAATCAGGACCAAAGGAAACAAAATGGCGGAAACATTGGCGGTGAACACAAAAACGATAATAACAAAATATATTGGATTTTATGCAACATATTGAAGAAACAAAAACAAAAACAATGTTGAGAAGACATGTTTTATATAACAGATCTAATAATGGAAAACAAACAGAAAAGAAAGAGGATGAGGAGGATGGGTTGAGGTGATTTTATTGTTGTATTTGGGCACGGGAACATTCAAGCAGTAGAAATCATTTTGAGTTCTGTCTACTTAACCTTAAAGCACTTGTGCTCCATGTTTGTGATTTATAAAGTCACCAGAATTTCAAAAGCAAATTCTAACTTCATAGTTAATAGTAAGCAAGTTCACGTTATTATTTACATTTGTTGTACACCAACTGTAAGATTATAAGGCTGCTCCTGTAGTTGATGCACACAAAGGTGTATAAACTGTAGCTGTACAAACCAACCAGCAAAGTCAGCACATGCAAATGATGGTTTGACTTATATAAAAAATAAAATGCATTTCAAGACCAAGAGATTGCTGCAACTGAGCTCATGTATGAGATGAAGGGCTAGTGTGGGCTGCAGAAGGCAGTGGGATTGCTGGCACCCGTCTTAGCAGAGCGATCGTTAGCGAGTGAGCTAGAGCCAGCAGAGAGGCTGCAGCACACTGAATAATCTAACCCCTAGAGAGAGAGAGAGAGAGAGAGGCCATGCAGCTTCAACAGGGAGCCCAGGGACAGGATCAATACATTGATCACAGTCTTTGCAAGGGCATGTACTGACTGCAGCTACAGTGTCTTTATCTTGTAGTAGCGCCTCACAAACTCTGAAAGCTCCACACTTTCATGTTAAATGAATAAACCATGATTCCAAATTGGAGTTCAACTTCTGGCATTAAATATGAAACCTATTATTTATAAATGTTTTATTTTGCATTATCTTAAACATACTGTGGTCGATTTTCAAAGGTGACTAAGGTGTTTAGATAGGTGTAACTTAGGGGTCTAGTGTCAAACTTCACAGGCATCAAACAACACTTAAACACTTAGACATGTACATGTCTGAGCGTTTTCATTGAATACATACTCGTTCAGACATGCATTTACACATTTAAAATGAGCTTCACCTGCTGCTATCTGCTCCACAACGAGCACACTGGCTACTGTAATATGCTAAATAAAGGAATACAGATGATGTTTATTAAGCATTTCAATTTACAGGTTTCATATTTATATAATAAAAAAAATATATATATCTACTTTTCGCACGGTCGAAATGTGGTTATTTGATTAAAGTTAATATACCTCTGTAACAGGGCGAGCAGCCCTGTATATTGTTTTGTTTATTTTAGTTTAGAACGGGGGTTCCCCCTCCGCCCCTGTGTTATTTTGTATTTGTATTATGAATTATTATTTACATGACGGCGAGCGCCGTATGTTTTATTGTTTTGTATTTTGACGGCGTAGCCGATTTGTTTTGTAGCGTGGACGGGTAGCCCCATCCACAGTAAGTAATTAAACTCGTGCAGAAGGTGGCCATCTCCCGAATTAATTAGGTGATTTAATTTGTTGCTAATCGGGAGATGGTCACCTGTTATAAAAAGGCTGCAGCTCGCCAGCTTCGGGGTGGATGTTTTAGGAGCGGAGAGAGCAAGAGTGGAGAGGACTGAGACGAGAGAGAAATTTATTTAAAAATTAAACATAGGAACAGTGAAGGCAATCTGCCCAGCCTGACCTATATTATTATTTACTTTTGTGTTCGAGATTTGTTTTTGTTTAACCTTTTATTTTGCTCTGTGAGCATGTTCTTTTTGTTTAAATATTTATTTTATTTTTGTTATCCAATAAAACGGCAAACGCCTCTTGAACTGCAGTACTTGCCCTGGTGTCAGTTTTTGTTCCTGCTTCTGCCGTGACGTCACCGCCCAGTCACCCTCGCCGTCATGTAAATAATAAATCATAATACAAATACAGAATAACACAGGGGCGGAGGGGGAACCCCCGTTCTAAACTAAAATAAACAAAACAATGTACAGGGCTGCTCGCCCTGTTACAATCTCAAACCAGGAAATACTTTTAATAACATACATATTCCAGTGAAAGATACAGAGATACAGGCAAGACAATAAAGGAAAATAGTAACCAGGAGTTTCTTTCTCCTGCAGCGTGATCATTCTAGATTGATAGAATGTTCAATAACTTATTGTAACAAAAGCCCATGTAAAGTCAGATCAGTGTGTTTGTGTGTGTGTGTGTATATATATATATATATATATATATATATATATATATATATATATATATAATTTAACCAGCCACTAGCCAGAACCCATATATCATATAGAATCAGAATATGAATTTGTATTCATATTTGAAGAGTAAGTAGCTTTAAATGACATTCCCTTACTTGCTGTACTGTTTCCTTAGCTTGTTAAGATGTTTGCAATCATTCTGAGTGCTTCATGCTTCATTGTGCAATTGCTCAGATATTGCGTTTTTGTGTGTTTGTTAAGTTGCCTTTACTACAAGTTCAGAAGCTGCTATTCCATTCTAGATGCCTGCCATAGACATAGGTAATGTAGGCTAGATCAGCCAAGGTGTATGCTAGTAAGTGCCAGTACAATCTAGTGCAGAGCAATGTATCGCCAGCAAAACAAAAGGAAACTTAATCCAAGGTGTCTATTCACTAGATGGCGTTGGTTCTTACAACACTTTAGCTTATCTAGCCTATGGTACATATATCTATGGTAAGTAACTAGAATTGAAGAGCAGCTCCTGAACTCAGGTGAAAGCACCTTAACACAGACTGATCAATAAATCAATCAATACATCAATACATGAAAAATACTGCATTTGTGTACAATCAGACCCACACCAAATGACTGCAAACATCAGAAAAACCAAGGGGGGTAAGAAAAATATAAGAAGATTGACTTTGAAGCTACTCTCTGTCTAATATTCATTAACATCTTAAAACAGGTATTTCTGTGATTAAAAACAGTAACGCTATTCTGATATGCTTTCTGAATACTATGTGCATGACTTCGGAACTACTTCACAGAAAACTACCAGGAGACCATGTAAACGTGTCCCGAGTCAACACGACTCAGTGAAGTGATCAATCAGCCCATGCTTTGAATGATGTAATAAAGTCTCCTGTGGTCATGTTCATGATCCTTTCCAAACCTGTCCCTGCTAAACCCTGAATCAACATGAATTCCTGATGAAACTGTTGTTCTATAGTATGAGAAGCACTCCTGGGGTTTCAGCTTCACTCAAATGTGCAGCACCAAGAAAAAACTCCACTACGAGGGGGACTCTAAAAGCACTGAGTGTACACGCTAAACCTAAATAGCACAATAACTCAGAACGTCAACCTGCTTACAATACAAATTCTAACCTTAAAAAGTGTCTTGTGAGCATTTTCTTGTGAGTCATTTGGTCTTTAGTTCTGCGGAATACAATGTGCAGGTTGGCACAATATATAAGGGCAGCAATCTGTTTGTTTTTATAACAAGAGGATGGGGGGGAGGAGAGGTATGCATGTTAATGCTATTCTGGGATGGGTGGGAGGAGGAGAGGTATGCATGTTAATGCTATTCTGGGATGGGGTGGGGGGAGGAGAGGTATACATGTTAAAGCTATTCTGGGATGGGGGTATGCATGTTAAAGCTATTCTGGGATGGGGGTATGCATGTTAAAGCTATTCTGGGATGGGGGTATGCATGTTAAAGCTATTCTGGGATGGGGTGGGGGGAGGAGAGGTATGCATGTTAATGCTATTCTGGGATGGGGTGGGGGGAGGAGAGGTATGCATGTTAATGCTATTCTGGGATGGGGAGGAGAGGTATGCATGTTAATGCTATTCTGGGATGGGGGAGGAGAGGTATACATGTTAATGCTATTCTGGGATGGGGTGGGGGGAGGAGAGGTATCCATGTTAATGCTATTCTGGGATGGGTGGGGGGAGGAGAGGTATGCATGTTAATGCTATTCTGGGATGGGGAGGAGATGTATGCATGTTAATGCTATTCTGGGATGGGGGAGGAGAGGTATACATGTTAATGCTATTCTGGGATGGGGTGGGGAGAGGAGAGGTATGCATGTTAAAGCTATTCTGGGATGGGGGTATGCATGTTAATGCTATTCTGTGATGGGGTGGGGAGAGGAGAGGTATGCATGTTAATGCTATTCTGGGATGGGGGTATGCATGTTAATGCTATTCTGTGATGGGGGTATGCATGTTAAAGCTATTCTGGGATGGGGGTATGCATGTTAAAGCTATTCTGGGATGGGGGTATGCATGTTAAAGCTATTCTGGGATGGGGGTATGCATGTTAAAGCTATTCTGGGATGGGGGTATGCATGTTAAAGCTATTCTGGGATGGGGGTATGCATGTTAAAGCTATTCTGGGATGGGGGTATGCATGTTAATGCTATTCTGGGATGGGGGTATGCATGTTAAAGCTATTCTGGGATGGGGGTATGCATGTTAAAGCTATTCTGGGATGGGGGTATGCATGTTAAAGCTATTCTGGGATGGGGGTATGCATGTTAAAGCTATTCTGGGATGGGGTGGGGGGAGGAGAGGTATGCATGTTAATGCTATTCTGGGATGGGTGGGGGGAGGAGAGGTATGTATGTTAATGCTATTCTGGGATGGGGGGGAGAGGTATGCATGTTAATGCTATTCTGGGATGGGGTGGGGGGAGGAGAGGTATATATGTTAAAGCTATTCTGGGATGGGGGTATGCATGTTAAAGCTATTCTGGGATGGGGGCATGCATGTTAAAGCTATTCTGGGATGGGGGTATGCATGTTAAAGCTATTCTGGGATGGGGTGGGGGGAGGAGAGGTATCCATGTTAATGCTATTCTGGGATGGGTGGGGGAGGAGAGGTATACATGTTAATGCTATTCTGGGATGGGGTGGGGAGGAGAGGTATGCATGTTAATGCTATTCTGGGATGGGTGGGGGAGAGGTATACATGTTAATGCTATTCTGGGATGGGGAGGAGATGTATGCATGTTAATGCTATTCTGGGATGGGGAGGAGAGGTATACATGTTAATGCTATTCTGGGATGGGGTGGGGAGAGGAGAGGTATGCATGTTAATGCTATTCTGGGATGGGGGTATGCATGTTAATGCTATTCTGGGATGGGGGGGGGAGAGTAGAGGTATGCATGTTAATGCTATTCTGGGATGGGGTATGCATGTTAAAGCTATTCTGGGATGGGGGTATGCATGTTAAAGCTATTCTGGGATGGGGGTATGCATGTTAATGCTATTCTGGGATGGGGGTATGCATGTTAATGCTATTCTGGGATGGGGGTATGCATGTTAAAGCTATTCTGGGATGGGGGTATGCATGTTAAAGCTATTCTGGGATGGGGGTTGCATGTTAATGCTATTCTGGGATGGGGGTATGCATGTTAAAGCTATTCTGGGATGGGGGTATGCATGTTAAAGCTATTCTGGGATGGGGGTATGCATGTTAATGCTATTCTGCGATGGGGTGGGGAGAGGAGAGGTATGCATGTTAAAGCTATTCTGGGATGGGGGTATGCATGTTAAAGCTATTCTGGGATGGGGGTATGCATGTTAAAGCTATTCTGGGATGGGGGTATGCATGTTAATGCTATTCTGCGATGGGGTGGGGAGAGGAGAGGTATGCATGTTAATGCTATTCTGGGATGGGGGTATGCATGTTAATGCTATTCTGGGATGGGGGTATGCATGTTAAAGCTATTCTGGGATGGGGGTATGCATGTTAAAGCTATTCTGGGATGGGGGTATGCATGTTAAAGCTATTCTGGGATGGGGGTATGCATGTTAAAGCTATTCTGGGATGGGGTATGCATGTTAAAGCTATTCTGGGATGGGGTATGCATGTTAAAGCTATTCTGGGATGGGGGTATGCATGTTAAAGCTATTCTGGGATGGGGTGGGGGAGGAGAGGTATGCATGTTAATGCTATTCTGGGATGGGTGGGGGGAGGAGAGGTATGCATGTTAATGCTATTCTGGGATGGGGAGGAGAGGTATGCATGTTAATGCTATTCTGGGATGGGGAGGAGAGGTATACATGTTAATGCTATTCTGGGATGGGGTGGGGAGAGGAGAGGTATGCATGTTAAAGCTATTCTGGGATGGGGGTATGCATGTTAAAGCTATTCTGGGATGGGGGTATGCATGTTAAAGCTATTCTGGGATGGGGTATGCATGTTAAAGCTATTCTGGGATGGGGGTATGCATGTTAAAGCTATTCTGGGATGGGGTATGCATGTTAAAGCTATTCTGGGATGGGGGTATGCATGTTAAAGCTATTCTGGGATGGGGGTATGCATGTTAAAGCTATTCTGGGATGGGGGTATGCATGTTAAAGCTATTCTGGGATGGGGGTATGCATGTTAAAGCTATTCTGGGATGGGGGTATGCATGTTAAAGCTATTCTGGGATGGGGTATGCATGTTAAAGCTATTCTGGGATGGGGGTATGCATGTTAAAGCTATTCTGGGATGGGGTATGCATGTTAAAGCTATTCTGGGATGGGGGTATGCATGTTAAAGCTATTCTGGGATGGGGGTATGCATGTTAATGCTATTCTGGGATGGGGTGGGGAGAGGAGAGGTATGCATGTTAAAGCTATTCTGGGATGGGGGTATGCATGTTAAAGCTATTCTGGGATGGGGGTATGCATGTTAAAGCTATTCTGGGATGGGGGTATGCATGTTAAAGCTATTCTGGGATGGGGTGGGGAGAGGAGAGGTATGCATGTTAATGCTATTCTGGGATGGGGGTATGCATGTTAATGCTATTCTGGGATGGGGTATGCATGTTAATGCTATTCTGGGATGGGGGTATGCATGTTAAAGCTATTCTGGGATGGGGGTATGCATGTTAAAGCTATTCTGGGATGGGGTATGCATGTTAATGCTATTCTGGGATGGGGGTATGCATGTTAAAGCTATTCTGGGATGGGGGTATGCATGTTAAAGCTATTCTGGGATGGGGGTATGCATGTTAAAGCTATTCTGGGATGGGGTGGGGAGGAGAGGTATGCATGTTAATGCTATTCTGGGATGGGTGGGGAGAGAGGTATGCATGTTAATGCTATTCTGGGATGGGGAGGAGAGGTATGCATGTTAATGCTATTCTGGGATGGGGAGGAGAGGTATGCATGTTAATGCTATTCTGGGATGGGGTGGGGAGAGGAGAGGTATGCATGTTAAAGCTATTCTGGGATGGGGGTATGCATGTTAAAGCTATTCTGCGATGGGGGTATGCATGTTAAAGCTATTCTGGGATGGGGGTATGCATGTTAAAGCTATTCTGGGATGGGGGTATGCATGTTAAAGCTATTCTGGGATGGGGGTATGCATGTTAAAGCTATTCTGGGATGGGGTATGCATGTTAAAGCTATTCTGGGATGGGGGTATGCATGTTAAAGCTATTCTGGGATGGGGTATGCATGTTAATGCTATTCTGGGATGGGGGTATGCATGTTAAAGCTATTCTGGGATGGGGGTATGCATGTTAAAGCTATTCTGGGATGGGGTATGCATGTTAAAGCTATTCTGGGATGGGGGTTGCATGTTAAAGCTATTCTGGGATGGGGTGGGGAGGAGAGGTATCCATGTTAATGCTATTCTGGGATGGGTGGGGGAGGAGAGGTATGCATGTTAATGCTATTCTGGGATGGGGAGGAGAGGTATGCATGTTAATGCTATTCTGGGATGGGGAGGAGGTATGCATGTTAATGCTATTCTGGGATGGGGTGGGGAGAGAGAGGTATGCATGTTAAAGCTATTCTGGGATGGGGGTATGCATGTTAAAGCTATTCTGGGATGGGGGTATGCATGTTAAAGCTATTCTGGGATGGGGTATGCATGTTAAAGCTATTCTGGGATGGGGTATGCATGTTAAAGCTATTCTGGGATGGGGTATGCATGTTAAAGCTATTCTGGGATGGGGGTATGCATGTTAAAGCTATTCTGGGATGGGGGTATGCATGTTAAAGCTATTCTGGGATGGGGTATGCATGTTAAAGCTATTCTGGGATGGGGTATGCATGTTAAAGCTATTCTGGGATGGGGGTATGCATGATAAAGCTATTCTGGGATGGGGGTATGCATGTTAAAGCTATTCTGGGATGGGGGTATGCATGTTAAAGCTATTCTGGGATGGGGGTATGCATGTTAAAGCTAGTCTGGCATTGGGAGGGGGGCGCATATGAAATCTACAGTTTAAAAAAAAAAAGTACTAGGTAACCAGATAAATATAATGTTTACACTTTCTAGTTATTTAATATTTTACTTGTTTAATATCCTATTGGGTGTGTTTTGTATAACTATCTTGCTCTCTCTGATATTTACCAGGCTTACAAATGAACACAGTAGCTTATAACTCCTATATGCTGAATGTGTCAAGTGAGCTGGTTTAAATAAATGAACGCTATAAGAGTGCAGCTGTAATTTATGTAACTGTTACATTGTTGCCACGCTGGACAAGGGGGTACACATTCCAGTTGCACACCACTAGTGGTCACTTCTAGAGCCAGCCTCCTTCAGAAACTATTTTCACAAGAGGCCCTGGTGATTCAAAAAGGATATTAGTTAGTAAGCATGGCAAAGTGATCACTTTTTGGACGTGACCTTTCTTAAGGATGGGGGTAGATTAAGTACAAGCCGACTGATAAAAACACACCACTTATGGTGAACAGCTTTCATCCAAATTCACTTGAGAGATTTACCTGTTAGTCAACTATATAGATTGCACAGGATCTGTGCGAAGGAGGGGGATTCTGAAGAAAAAGCAGCAACAATGACTGAATGTTTTCAAGCGAGAGGTTACCCTGATGTTTGGGTAACTCAAGCACAACAAAAAAGGCCAACAAGATGCTCGGATATATTGTGAGAAGTGTTGAATTTAAATCAAGGGAAGTAATGTTAAAACTTTACAATGCATTAGTAAGACCTCACCTAGAATATTGTGTTCAGTTCTGTCACCTTGTTACAAAAAGGATATTGCTGCTCTAGAAAGAGAGCAAAGAAGAGCAACCAGAATTATCCTGGGTTTAAAAGGCATGTCATATGCAGACAGGCTAAAAGAATTGAATCTATTCAGTCTTGAACAAAGAATACTACGTGGCGATCTGATTCAAACATTCAAAATCCTAAAAGGTATACACAATGTCGACCCAGGGGACTTTTTTGACCTGAAAAAAGCAACAAGGACCAGGGGTCACAAATGGAGATTAGATAAAGGGGCATTCAGAACAGAAAATAGGAGGCACTTTTTTACACAGAGAATTGTGAGGGTCTGGAACCAACTCCCCAGTAATGTTGTTGAAGCTGACACCCTGGGATCCTTCAAGAAGCTGCTTGATGAGATTCTGGGATCAATAAGCTACTAACAACCAAACGAGCAAGATGGGCTGAATGGAGTCCTCTCGTTTGTAAACTTTCTTATGTTCTAACAAACCGTAAGCTCTAAAAGTTGAGATGACCTGTTGAGAACAATGTGTAAAAGGATTTTTCGGTAGTTTTTCCCGTCAACATGTGGTTTGCAAAGTAGTGCTATACAATCTGTTATACACGAGCACTGGCATATCCCTTCCACTGACTCGAAATTGCTGCCTTATTTTCAAGATCCTCCCCTTTTCATTTATCGCAGGGCACGCAATTTAAGGGACCGGTTGGTTCATGCAGATTCCTTTAAACCTCCCTGTCCCATCCTCCCTATCAAACCTGGCTGCTCTCCTTGTCTTCAGTGTGCCTCTGTAATAATCGGATTAAAACTGATTCATTTGTCCATCCAAGTACAGGGAAAAGATTTCAAGTAAGAACAAGGATTACATGTAATACTGCAAATGTGATTTATTTCTTATTGTGTCCGTGTGGTTTTGGTTATATAGATAAGACTTCAAGACAACCAAAAATTCGGCTAGGTGAACATAAAAGTTCCATTAGAAGAAGTGATCTTACATCACCAGTAAGCAGCTAGACACTTTCAAGAGTTTAAACATAATGTACAAGCAATGAAATGCATTGGTATTGAGACAGTCCAAATGGGAAGAATGGGTATGATATTAATCAAAAAATATTGAGACGTGAGGCTTTCTGGACTTATACACTTAATACCATTGCACCTTTTGGTATGAATGATGAATTGGATTTAATCCTTTTTTTGACATAGTATGATAATGATTTGAGATCCTTACTGCATTCCATTATAGAATAATGTGATTTCGAGTAACAATTCCCTTTCCACATGGATATGTATCACTTTTTGTCAATTGTTGTTATAATGTATATTTGACTAATTCAGATACTCCTAAAATAGAATTGAACATAACAATTATTTTTAAATAATTATTGAGGAATTATGAAATTTAATAATGCTTGTCTTGATTTGAAAATGAATTAATGTATATTTATAACAGACTGATTTGTATATATGTTCATCTTTTGCAACCTATGGTGATTGAAATACTTAATGTTTTTTTGTGAAATTGACAACTAGTTTCCTATTTTTAACTTATATATTGCAGCTGGAATTAGTTATTTGAAAATAATATAATTAGTAATTTATTCTTGTTAATGTATGTGAGCTGATTATATGATGAAATAATTGATTGGTATTAGCCTATTTATTGTTGAAAATGAGAAAATTGAATAATTGATAGTTCATTAAACAGAGTACAGCTGGCAGTGTCATTTTATGGTCGAAACGTTTGTTTGATATTTTTATGCTTCTTTAACCTCAAAAAAATAATAAAAATATGAAAAAGTAATTGCTTCAGTTTGCTTTTCTTGATGAGTTAGGACACCTAAGTAATTAAATATTTAGAAAATGTGGAAAGTATTGCTTTAAACTGCTTCACATCACATTGAAACACTTACTATCACATGTTTTAATGTTACCCTCTGCTATAATCATCACATTGAAACGTCCCGCCCAGATTAGAGTCATTAAGGAACAAGCTCCTGATACACCACGTTGGCTATTATCCCAGTCCCATTAATATCACTCACATTTATCAGCCATCTGATTTACACCCTACTAAACATAGAAGCCTAAGATTCGAACTCTGAAATGCAAGAAAGCTGCAGAACAGTATTGAAATGTTCTGACCCAATCTAGCACACAGAACGGGTGTGTATGTGTACAGCTTTCTTACATTGTGCATTACAATGCTGTGCTATTTGCAGAATATTAGACAAAAGATAAATAAATATATTGTAATCAATGCAATAACTAGTACTAGACACAGCAAAACAGACATATTAGTTGTATCTTCTGTGTTTTTTAAATTATTTTGCCAGGTACTTGCTGAACTCCCAATAAGTCAGCTCCACCAGTTGTCACAGATATTAAAAGGGTTTTAATGTTAAAAACGAAATAATATTTTAATAAATGATTGAATCATTTGTTTAGCACATTCTTTTCTGTGCTATAGTTACATGAATGTGTTTGTCATTCATAGAGGGTGGAACATATTCACAGCACTGGTAACCCATATTTACAGAACTGCATCTGATTTGCAGCTAATGTGTTGATGCAGCAGAACTCATTGTTTGGGTAAGGTCAGGGGGGGAGCTGTGTCAGAACATTGTTTTAATTACCTGAGCAGTACGGATGAATGAGTGCACCAGGCCTGGCTGTACTGCTGATCGCAGCTCAGTAGCCACTCTGTGTGAATATGTGTAAACCACTTGAAATATGGGTTCAATATATTACCATTTTTAAATAAAATCTAATTTCTACAATACTGCAAAATCTTTACCAAACTAATTGGGACCAGGGGATGAAAACTTGTTTAGATAATCAAATTATAACTGTAATATTGCTAATCAAGAAACCAGGAATAATTAGAATACAGTCACTATGTCTTCAAAGTGTTACTGTATTGTACATAACACATTTGTAGCCTTGAATCAGGTGAAATAATGTGTTATAAAGAAACAAGAGCTTTACTTTGCAGAGAGAGCGAGCGAGAGAGACTACTGACTGTGTTAAAGACTGTGAAAACTGATTAACTAATGACTTCCATTTTTAATGACTACCACAGTGATTAATTGTTAATGGTGCAATGGATTAATCTGTATACACTTTTTCATTGTTTTATTACCTGCGTTTCTACCCAATTTGAAATGCCCAATTAGATTATCTCCACATAGATGCCTCCCTCTTACTGATTAGGATGACTAACGAACAGTGCTGGAGCATTGCTGGGTGCACTGTTACCAGCCAAGTCTCCTGCCCAGCCCTGCGGGAGTCACATAGAGTACCTCAAGATCTGCAGCTTGGCATGAGCGGGATTCAAACCTCGCTTGCATGACTCTTTCTGCACAGCAAGCTACTGTGCTTTCATTAGAGGGGCCCCTAGGGACCCGCTGTACAGCGCTTTCATTAGAGGAGCCCTCGGGGACCGGCTGTACAGTGCTTTCATTAGAGGAGCCCCTAGGGACCTGCTGTACAGCGCTTTCATTAGAGGAGTCCCGGGGACCCGCTGTACAGCGCTTTCATTAGAGGAGCCCCCGGGGACCCGCTGTACAGCGCTTTCATTAGAGGAGCCCTCGGGGACCGGCTGTACAGCGCTTTCATTAGAGGAGCCCCCGGGGACCCACTGTACAGCGCTTTCATTAGAGGAGCCCCCGGGGACCCGCTGTACAGCGCTTTCATTAGAGGAGCCCCCGGGGACCCGCTGTACAGCGCTTTCATTAGAGGAGCCCCTGAGGACCCACTGTACAGCGCTTTCATTAGAGGAGCCCCCGGGGACCCGCTGTACAGCGCTTTCATTAGAGGAGCCCCCGGGGACCCGCTGTACAGCGCTTTCATTAGAGGAGCCCCCGGGGACCCGCTGTACAGTGCTTTCATTAGAGGAGCCCCCGGGGACCCACTGTACAGCGCTTTCATTAGAGGAGCCCCCGGGGACCTGCTGTACAGCGCTTTCATTAGAGGAGTCCCGGGGACTCACTGTACAGCACTTTCATGAGGTTAGAGGGTATCAAATTCTCCTGACCAGTAGGGGGTGTTGCGTTTCTCTCACAGCAAGGTTGATCAGAGACAGATAAGCTTGGATTAAAAGGAGAGGATGGCGACGACTGAATTCAGTAAGGGTCACACGCAGGTGCATCCCTTGCACAATTAACAGTAAGACAAATCTGTATTACTCCAGGATAACGGATCTGGTACAAGCAGGAGCTATATGGCAGTTTATATACTGTACCTTTAAGATACAGCTAAACATTTTCATGGATTCACTATTAATGGATCTACAATAGGGGTATATTTGAAGAAATGAACTTGTTTATCGCCACATTCTTTTTTTCCCATATGCACCCAATCCTATGTAGGCCCATGAAGATTTTTGGTTGATTTTAAGGTCACTTTTCATACTTTGCATCCCTTTCTTAACATGAGTACAATCTTTAAACTATATCAACTTTTACTACCTATTCCAGGGTTCTCCCCAGGCCTTTTCAGCCAGGCAGAGTGTCTGTCGTCGCTCAGCTGAAAAACCCCGAGCCGCCCGTCTTGCAGATGCTACTGTGCCTTTACGGATAAGGATCGATTGCTAACAGACTAGATCACTTGCGCGCGCTGGGTGAAAAAAAAACCTTGGAACCACATGACAGCTATGTTGCTGTGTTCCGTCTTGACACTACATTTAACCAATCAGATAGCTGAAGGGGTGGGTTTTCTTTGAGAGGCTGAAACGTTTGGAAATTACCTAACCGAAATGGAAAAAGAAAATGTAGAAAATGAAACAGCAGCTTGATTATAGTCAACGAAGAGCAACTTGTAGAAAGTGAATTGGAAGAACCGCAAGAGGGGCCAGTGCGTAAAAAAAAAAAAAAAGATTGAGATAGTGGGAATGATGTTATGTGGAAATGGTTTTTAAAACAGGAAGGAATTGGGTGGTATGATGTGCAAGCTCTGCCAGAAACACAAAAATTATTGCAAAGGATCAGGGGTAACTGGAGCAGTGTAGCCTGGGTACGAATTAGGGAGGATTACTATTCATTATAAAACAGAATGTTTGGATGCTGCATGTTGATTGTCACCAAAAATATTTTCTAAATACTCATAATGCCTCAGGCTACAAACATCATAAAGTAATTTGGCTATTGTGTTTATATTTGCTCAATCATTACACTCTTATTTCTTGCCACAAAAATTTATATGTGTATAATAATAATAATAATACATACTTTCTTTTTTTAATATGAAGAACAACAACACTAAATAATATTATCAATAACACTAAATTATATACTACTACTGCTACTACTTCTACTACTACTAATACTAATAATAATAATAATAATAATAATAATAATAATAATAATAATAATAATAACAACAACAACAACAACAACAACAACAACAACAACAACAACAACAGAATAGGGTAAAGACAGACAGCCATTACTCAGGACAGAGATGGCATGCATTAAGTGGATTAAATCATGAAATGACAATATAGCATGTTACCCAGTGGCTTTTCCCTATAGTGTCTCTCCCTCGCTCAGTGTCAATCAATCCTTCAATCCACTACCAGCTAATAGGTTAACAACTGTTTTCCTTCAGCCCCAATTGAAGAACATCCCAATGCTCTGGGAATATTCAAGTCTCCAATTTGTACCAACTACAGTCTGCTACAGTACCAGCACTGGCTGCCTGACAGGAGTGACATTTCACTTTGCCGCTGCGAGTCTGGAATATGTGTGACATTGTTATTCATGCCGGTGAGCGCTCCTGTAATGATCGTCTCACTGCAGCAACCCAGAGCCCTCAGAGAGCAAACAAGAAGCAAAGGTGCCAGAGATCCCCATGCCTTATTAAACAACACCTCCACCAGCGCCTTCCTAACAAAGAGTAACCGCTGGACAATCAGGTGCCAGAGATCCCTGAGCTTTATTAAACAACACCTCCACCAGCGCCTTCCTAACAAAGAGTAACCGCTGGACAATCAAGTGCCAGAGATCACTGAGCTTTATTAAACAACACCTCCACCAGCGCCTTCCTAACAAAGAGTAACCACTGGACAATCAGGTGCCAGAGATCCCTGAGCTTTATTAAACAACACCTCCACCAGCGCCTTCCTAACAAAGAGTAACCGCTGGACAATCAGGTGCCAGAGATCCCAATGCCTTATTAAACAACACCTCCACCAGCGCCTTCCTAACAAAGAGTAACCGCTGGACAATCAAGTGCCAGAGATCCCTGAGCTTTATTAAACAACACCTCCACCAGCGCCTTCCTAACAAAGAGTAACCGCTGGACAATCAAGTGCCAGAGATCCCTGAGCTTTATTAAACAACACCTCCACCAGCGCCTTCCTAACAAAGAGTAACCACTGGACAATCAGGTGCCAGAGATCCCTGAGCTTTATTAAACAACACCTCCACCAGCGCCTTCCTAACAAAGAGTAACCGCTGGACAATCAGGTGCCAGAGATCCCAATGCCTTATTAAACAACACCTCCACCAGCGCCTTCCTAACAAAGAGTAACCGCTGGACAATCAGGTGCCAGAGATCCCTGAGCTTTATTAAACAACACCTCCACCAGCGCCTTCCTAACAAAGAGTAACCGCTGGACAATCAGGTGCCAGAGATCCCAATGCCTTATTAAACAACACCTCCACCAGCGCCTTCCTAACAAAGAGTAACCACTGGACAATCAGGTGCCAGAGATCCCTGAGCTTTATTAAACAACACCTCCACCAGCGCCTTCCTAACAAAGAGTAACCACTGGACAATCAGGTGCCAGAGATCCCAATGCCTTATTAAACAACACCTCCACCAGCGCCTTCCTAACAAAGAGTAACCGCTGGACAATCAGGTGCCAGAGATCCCTGAGCTTTATTAAACAACACCTCCACCAGCGCCTTCCTAACAAAGAGTAACCGCTGGACAATCAGGTGCCAGAGATCCCTGAGCTTTATTAAACAACACCTCCACCAGCGCCTTCCTAACAAAGAGTAACCACTGGACAATCAGGTGCCAGAGATCCCAATGCCTTATTAAACAACACCTCCACCAGCGCCTTCCTAACAAAGAGTAACCGCTGGAAAATCCACCAGGACAGTGTCAGCGCACACTATATCCATTAGAAAACACTATTCAACTTTACCCCCTCCCCTTAGGATAAGACATAGCTATACACAATATAAGTAAAGACAATACATACAACAGCACAGTGAACTAACAACATGGCAATGCCTTCAAAAGAGAAATGGCTCATTCATAACTACAAAGAAAACAGACTTTTAATTATTGTGGGTACAACAGACCAGCAGTGCGCAAACGTTTTATATGACGCCCCCCTTTCTTAGCATACATTTTAGACTTGTCGCCCCACACATGGAAGCTGCCATTTAGGCTTTGTTCACTGCAGTGTCACTGACACTCGCCACTTCAAACATAATTTCAACGGTCCTAGAGTGATCATCAACTGTTCATTTGAAAGGTAAGAACTTGGACTAATTAGCCCCTTACTGACTCTCTGCCCCAACACACTTTGCGCACACACTGCAATAGACGATGAACAGTGAGACAATGCATACAAAAGAGACTAAATATTCACAATTATCATGCTTCTAATATTTTCTACTTTTGGATGCATCACACCATAAATTTCAGAATTTCAAATATACTAGTTTAAACAGATCTGTTTGTTATAACTGCTCTCACCTCTCCTAACATGATTTAAAGATAAACCCATTTCACTGTGTTTGTATGTGAAATGGGACAGATTGTTTTTGCAACCTTATAGATGAAGATAACCATAATATAAGAAGAAAAATAGTGTGTATATTTTTAGTTTGGCCACACTCTGACTGCTTGCAGCTGCCCCAGTGAAGGTCTTCGTTTTCAAGTTAATAACATCATGATTTTAATGAGCAAGCCGACAGACACCAGTGGTTTCTTTTTAACATACTGTTAAATTACCTTTCTAATCAGACTAACAAGCTACCAAGGAAACTGAAATAAATAATATCAAGAAAACTGTTAAACTAATCATTAAAGTATTAATCGGATAATTCATTATGTAGTCAGTCCACCCCCCATTAAGGCCACTTTTATTTGGTCCCTTGCCTGGCCTTAATAACACGATTTAATTTGTGTCTGAAATCAGATCACATGTTCTATAAGGCCTTATCGTAATTGCCAGCCCAAAAGAAAAGTTTAGCCTCAGCTATGAAGCGTATGTGACAAGGATGTGTCTACTTTATGTTGTATTGCTATCTGCAATCTATTCAATAAATATCAACTACCATCAAATCTGGCAGAAATACTATACTTTCAAATAGTGCCACCATACATTTAAAAAACACATGCAATATGAATTCTCAAAGAACCTTCCATGCGCTGTACAAATTGGATAGGATAATCCTACCCCGTCTATACAAAACCACCTGCTCTAACCAGCAGGTACTGTAAAGTGAGCACGAGAAGAGATGGTCTTTTAGCAGTATAATGTATTATACAGTATATCCAGGCCTTTAGTTCAGAATTTCAAAATTGCAATCACAATGAAAAACAATGTTTTTATTTATTTTAAAAATACTACTGTACAATACAGTTAGATCAAGTGACATTGCTACATGTTTAAATAAAAGCACTAGGTATGATTCAGCATGCTTTATGTTGTTGTAACCAAGGTCTAATAGCATATCAACATTACCACTGGTCTCCCTTTCATTGCGTTGCATACTGATTCGTTACTTGTTTTGGCAATGTACTGTAGTTTTTCAAATACAATGCTGTACATTACAAGTTTAAACTGCAAGGTCACTGATACAGTTGACACTTAATTACACTAAATAACTGAGACAATGCAATTGTCAGTGGTCAGCAGTAGTCAAATCCACCATTAGCACCACAAGAAGAATGTATGCAGTGAATGTGCATTTTCATCACAATACAGCAGCAACACAGGTATCTTATATAGATTGCATCCCAGCAACAATAAAGTTGTATTATACATTTCTAGTTAAAAAAAAAAAAAAGTTCAACAATGAATGTATTATTAATCGTCATGGCGATTGTGAGCCTCAATTCAATGTAGAACGGCCTAAAGTAGAAGAGACTGCCATTTTAAATGTTTTTTTAAACGGTTAGTTTCATGGAGTAAAACAAAGAGAAAAATAAAGAAAAAAACAGATACAAAGAAATAAAGACAGGAAGACAAAGAAATGTGTGATTAAAAATCCCAGCCCACCCCCCTTTTGCCATGTCATGTCATCTCTTGAAAACGCAGTGCAGGCCAGCTCTACAGACTCGCTTACTGAGAGCTCATTAGAAATGTTCAACCAACAGCAAAGTGAGGCCCTTTCCGGCAAAAATAAATAGACTGTATGCAAATGTGTTTGTCACTTTGACAGCATGTCTCAATTAAGGCTTCTCACCACTCCGGCTAGGCTTAGCGAGCTGCCGCTGCACTCGTGAGCAGACTGCATCACTGATATGTGGGGCTCGACCCTAATCCCCATGCATGCATTTAAAAAAGAATACTGCCTTCCCTGCGCTTTGCTAGCAGAATGTTTTCAGATGTGTAAAACAAGTGACAAACGCTAAAAAAAATGCTTCCTCATCTGCATAAAGAATCTTCTCCAGCACCCAAGACTGCTTTGACATTTATTTTCGTAGATTAAAAAAAAAAAAAACACAGTTAAAATGTTGGTTTGCTTTGTAAGGCAGGCAGGCATAGCTATCTTACTGAAGCCTTAAAAGTTCAGTGACCCGCAAGTAAGAATGTGACAAGTTAACGGAATTAATTTCATAATTTTAATATCTGAAAAATAAAAGCATCCAGAAGCGTTCGGTGTTCCTGCTGTCTCCTCCCTCAGCTGTCTACGGCTATAAAGGATGTTCTCTTTAGTTACATTCTGGTAATAAGACAGGCGAGTCTTCCAATCTGACCAGGTTCAGCTAATAAATTAATCAAGCTACAGTTTAAAATGTGGGATCCCTCATTCTTTGAAAAGGTTGTTTTACTGAGAAGCTAGACAGGGGGCTGCATGTATTTGTTAACAGGGTGAAGCGCACACTGCATTCAAGGACGCTGACAGGATGGGCACTTCTTCAGACAGTAAACAGCCCAGGCTGACAATCAAAGTCTATTGTCTGAATCTGGCTGTGTCTCCACAATGTGGTGCTAAACTCCAAGCACTCTTCTCTTTTCAATTGGATTAGTTTACCAGGATTCTGGGGGGTTCAGAACAACGAGAGCCCTTCCAGTCCAGAAAGTTGTGACAACCACTCCACACATTACTTTATTGAGCCAAAAATAAAGACGCTGTTTACTTAAATACACATATCTGTAGCTTGTCTCCACTTCCAGAAATACATCATTATTTAATTGGGTTTTGTATGTGTTTTTTTAAACTAAAATGCTCACGAGAAACCTGCACACATCGCAAACGACAGGTCAATAAGGTCCTGATTTACGACCTTGTGAAAATGTGGGTCAACCGGCACATTGCAGTCAAGGTTAGAAGGGCTCTGTGAGAACAGCCCTTAAGACTTTGTAGGTTTTTTCATGTATTTTTAAATGCATTTTTAAAGCTCTTGTTGAAATGTGCTGTCAACACTATGACCTGAAGACCTATCCACAGAGCAGGAGCAGCTCAGACAGTGTTTCCCACTCTGCCCTGTCATTGTGCTCCCAGCCTCTCTGAGGGGTGAGGGAGCAGCTCAGACAGTCAGTGTTTCCCACTCTGCCCTGTCATTGTGCCAGCAGCCTCTCTGAGGGGTGAGGGAGCAGCTCAGACAGTCAGTGTTTCCCACTCTGCCCTGTCATTGTGCCAGCAGCCTCTCTGAGGGGTGAGGGAGCAGCTCAGACAGTCAGTGTTTCCCACTCTGCCCTGTCATTGTGCCAGCAGCCTCTCTGAGGGGTGAGGGAGCAGCTCAGACAGTCAGTGTTTCCCACTCTGCCCTGTCATTGTGCTCCCAGCCTCTCTGAGGGGTGAGGGAGCAGCTCAGTCAGTGTTTCCCACTCTGCCCTGTCATTGTGCTCCCAGCCTCTCTGAGGGGTGAGGGAGCAACTCAGACAGTCAGTGTTTCCCACTCTGCCCTGTCATTGTGCCAGCAGCCTCTCTGAGGGGTGAGGGAGCAGCTCAGACAGTCAGTGTTTCCCACTCTGCCATGTCATTGTGCTCCCAGCCTCTCTGAGGGGTGAGGGAGCAGCTCAGACAGTCAGTGTTTCCCACTCTGCCCTGTCATTGTGCTCCCAGCCTCTCTGAGGGGTGAGGGAGCAGCTCAGACAGTCAGTGTTTCCCACTCTGCCCTGTCATTTTGCTCCCAGCCTCTCTGAGGGGTGAGGGAGCAGCTCAGACAGTCAGTGTTTCCCACTCTGCCCTGTCATTGTGCTCCCAGCCTCTCTGAGGGGTGAGGGAGCAGCTCAGACAGTCAGTGTTTCCCACTCTGCCCTGTCATTGTGCTCCCAGCCTCTCTGAGGGGTGAGGGAGCAGCTCAGTCAGTGTTTCCCACTCTGCCCTGTCATTGTGCTCCCAGCCTCTCTGAGGGGTGAGGGAGAAGCTCAGACAGTCCGTGTTTCCCACTCTGCCCTGTAATTGTGCCAGCAGCCTCTCTGAGGGGTGAGGGAGCAGCTCAGACAGTCAGTGTTTCCCACTCTGCCCTGTCACTGTGCCAGCAGCCTCTGAGGGGTGAGGGAGCAGCTCAGCAGGTCAGTGTTTCCCACTCTGCCCTGTCATTGTGCCAGCAGCCTCTCTGAGGGGTAAGGGAGCAGCTCAGCAGGTGAGTGTTTCCCACTCTGCCCTGTCACTGTGCCAGCAGCCTCTCTGAGGGGTGAAGGAGCAGCTCAGACAGTCAGTGTTTCCCACTCTGCCCTGTAATTGTGCCAGCAGCCTCTCTGAGGGGTGAGGGAGCAGCTCAGCAGGTCAATGTTTCCCACTCTGCCCTGTCATTGTGCCAGCAGCCTCTCAGAGGGGTGAGGGAGCAGCTCAGACAGTCAGTGTTTCCCACTCTGCCCTGTCATTGTGCCAGCAGCCTCTCTGAGGGGTGAGGGAGCAGCTCAGACAGTCAGTGTTTCCCACTCTGCCCTGTCATTGTGCCAGCAGCCTCTCTGAGGGGTGAGGGAGCAGCTCAGCAGGTCAGTGTTTCCCACTCTGCCCTGCCATTTTGCCCCCAGCCTGTCCAGGCACGCGGACACCTCTCCGAGGGTTGAGGAAGCAGTTCAGTCTACACACTCAACCAATCCTTGGCCTTTAACGTATTATAAAACATGTCTGTGACCCTTTGATCTTCTGATTGATTCATTAACGAAACCACAGTGAGTCAGATCAATTCAACAGAAAAGCAAATACCATTTTATTATGCAAACAATCATTTAAACAATAAGTACTACACATTTCAAACGTAACACTTAGAAAAGGGCTTGCAATTTCAATTTAGCATTTCATGTTGTTTGCTAAAAGTAGGGCAATACAATTATACATTAACAATGTAAAACTTTTTTTTTCATAATTACAAATTGTGACAAAGCTTCTTTATTTACAGTATAACTTTGAACACAGTTCTGGGTTAAACACGTCTTTGGTGGATAAAGCACGCTCCATAACAAAGGATGGGTTTAAACAGGACGATACCTGTATTGTATTTGTTCCACAGTGTCCCTTTTCCTGCGGGAACACGGCTTCTTTTAACAAATCACAGATTTAATATATTTTGTTTTAACGTACACCGCATTCAGGTCTGTACACAGTTCCTTACCTTCACACAGACAGCTATTGTCTTTGAAACCGGTCCTTTCATACCTACCTGGCTTGTTAAACTATTTCAGGGAACCAGGGTTATGATTATAACCTAACGTTCCCTTTCAAGTATGAAATGTAACCATTACTGAATGGGTGAGTATACCCAAGCCGTCACAAGGGCATGATTGCAGAACGACTGGAATGATACAAGGCTAAACCGAGAGGCTGCCCTGTGCGTTACCATTCGGAACTCCAGTAACAAGTAGCTAGGATAAAAAAACTGAGGATGAATTTCACCTCTATGCCTGTGTTGTATGAGGTTGACTGGGAAGTCGCCCTAAACACTCTAGTTCCAAAACTAGGATTTTGAGGAATCACAACATTCAGTCTGTAGAACCTAGTGAAGGTTTAGGGAGTAGCCCACACTACTGCATTGCATATTTCCTTGACAGATGTACCCTGGAATAAAGCCCACAAAGTTGCAAGGCCCCTGGTGGAATGGGCAGTAAGCTTTTCAGGAGGGGGCAAGTTGGCCAGCTCATAGGCAGTGCTGACCGGGTCTGCTACCCACCTGGACAGCCGCTGCTTAGACAGGGCTTGACCATGAGACTTTGCCCTATCGCAGACAAAAAATTGTTTAGACTGCCTCCAACTTTTTGCCCTGTTAACATAATAAGCCTGGACAGTGCGTATGGAACTGTCATTCCCTGTCAGACTGGAAAGGTGAATGGAAAGCCTCCAATTCCACAGACTGGTTGACATGGAAATCTGAGATAGTCTTGGTATGGAGTGTGACCTTTGTCCTGGCCTCTGTAAAAAAAAATAAGCAGGCTTTCGTGTTAGAGAATGCCTGCATCTCTCTCGCCCGCTTTGCAGAGGCAATAGCAAGCAAGAAAGCCGCTTTAAAAGATAGCAATTTCAGCTATCTGCAGGGGTTCAAATGGAGGCTTCATGAGTCCAGCGAGAGACAATGTCCTTCATAGGCGGATGAAGCCGCAGAGTCCCTTTCAAAAATTGCCCCTCCAGGAAGTGAGCTCCTGAGGAGACAGAGTCAATCTTGACATGGCAAGCTGAAATAGCTGCCAGATAGACCTTCAACGTGGAGGGGGATTTCACCTCGTCAAAAAGGTCCTGCAAAAAACGCAGTATAACTGCCATGAGACAAGTCGTGGAGTCAAACCCACGAGGTAGGTACAACATCTGGATGACACCCCACTTGTAGCCATACTGGGAATGTCAATAAATGTGTTTGAAGTCCCAGGTGATTCAAATGCAGCCGTTCAGGGGCCAGACCCAGAGCTGCATTCTCGATGCGTCGAGATGCCATACGGTCCCCCGCACCTGGCTGAGCAGGTGACGTTGCATCAGCAGTCTCCACAGCTGGCCGATCAGGAGCTGCATGTGGGTTGAAACCCAGATTCCCCTGGGCCAGTATGGGGCTACTAACAGCACCATGGCCCAGTCCTGCCTGATTCACTCCAGACATAGCGGGAGCAGCACAAGCGGTGGGAAGCCGTATAAACAGATGCCTCGGCCACTGGTGTGCCAAGGCATCTATTCCCAGTGGTTCCCCGCCTCCTATCATGGAGAACCAGAGGGGACAGTAGGTTGATTCCTGGGAGGCAAAGAGGTCTATCTCGGCTCTCCCAAATCTCTCCCAGATGAGGTTCCCCACCTCGGGGTGAAGCCTCCACTCTGAGCTCCACTCTGACTCTTGAAAGGAGGTCCGCCGCCCAGATGAACTGCCCAAAGTGAGAGGAGGTTCTCGTGCACCCACAGCAAAAGCTTGTGAGCCACGCGATTAAGACTGGGCAACCGCAAGCCGTCCTGGTGGTTGATGTAGGCCACAACTGTCGTGTTGTCTGTGCAGACAAGAACATGTCTCCCTTGAACCTCCTGCCAAAAATTCTGCAAGGCCTGATAAACTGCCTGCACCTCTAAAACATTGATGTGGAGACCATTCCATTGGGGGATACACACACCTTGCACGTCTTGGCCATTCCACACAGAACCCCAGCCCAGGCTGGACGCGTCCGTGGTGACGACCTCCCCTCTGGTGACACTGCCAGTGCTATGCCTAGGTGTAGATGGGCCGGGTGTTTCCGCCAAGAAAGTGCCCTTAGACAGAGGTGGGACACTGTCAATAGCCGGTCGCGGTTCAATGTGGGCTGAAAAACCCCGCTGTTGAACCAGGCTTGCAGACGGCTTATATGCAGGAGACCCAATGGAAGGGTCTGGAAAGCTGCTGCCATCAGGCCCAGAAGTTTCTGGAACGTCACTACTGTTAGTGCTCTGTTGAGCTGAAAGAGCTCCAAGAATGCGGCTATTCTCTGCACTCTGCTGTCCGACAGAGTGGAAAGCATGGACCCAAAGTCCAAGCATACTCCCAGATAGAAAACTGTCTTAGAAGGTGTCAGCCAACTCTTCGCACGATTCACCTTAAGGCCCAACAGTTGGAAGTGGCTGGTGACAAGTTCCATGTGGGCCTCTACCTGTGCTGGAGACTCAGATTAGCCAGTCGTCCAGATAGCTGAGTACTCTGATAGCCAAAATAACTTCCATGCACTTCGAAAATGCACGTGGAGCTAAGGACAGGCCAAATGGCAGGACACAGAACTCGTACACGGGGTTCCCTGGAAGGCGAACTACAGGGACTTCCTCTGCTCTGGTTTTATGGTGATGTGGAAATAGGCGTCTTTGAGGTCCTGCACAGGTTCAGTGACTTCGGTACTGTTTCTGTACCAGTTCGGTGTCTGCGGCATGGGGTCAGTAATGGTCAGTTCTGCACAGGTTCGGTGACTTTGGTACCAGTTTGATGGTTTTGGCACTGGGTCAGAACCGGGTCGGTACCGGGCCGGTGTACTTAACACTGAGTTGGTACCGGTTCGGAACCGGCCGGCCTTAACACCAGGTACCGGGTCGGGATCGGACGTGGCTTGGTTTGGCACCGGGTACTGGTGCGGTAACCTCGGTCCCAGTTTAGTACCGGGTCGGGATCGGGAGTGGGTCCATGATCTCGGTACTGGTTCGGTACGGGTATTCCAGGTTGCAGTTACCGCGGGTGGCAACGTACAATGATGCCTACCTCTAAAACTCACTGGCAAAACCACTCCGTCAGTACCAACATGAGACTGAGGGAAGCCTGCTTATTAGAATGAACTAACAGCCATCGCAATGGTGAATGCTAAAATAGCTGTCACTAAAACAGCATCAAGATACTGTGGTTTTGATGCAAACTAACAACAGTTCTGAAGCGAGTATCTCGGTCCTGCACAATGCTGCTGTTGAAGCAAGCAGCTGCTCTTACTGCATGCGTGCAAGCGCCACATTACAGACAGGCCTGTGCGGGATTATCTGAAAGACAGAAACAACACAATGACAAAAGATTTTCTCAACAAAAAAAGTAATTTAACAATTACATAAATAATATAAAACGTCTTGTATGGTGCTAATTAGCAGAAACAAGAAATAAAATAAGCTCCAGCCAGAGCTATGCAGCCTGGGGGGAGAGCACAAAGTCAGCTGACTTATGTTGGTGGGTCCCTGGGAAGGAGCGACTCGAGCCGCTGGTTTCATGCGAGGCACAAGGTCGCAGCGGGACGTAACTAGCAACAGACTGTCGTGCAACAATACACGTAAATAGAAAAACTATTACAGCGATTCGCTTACCGTATACAAACTTTGCAAAAACACAAAATGCAAAATATATACAGATATAATCAACAATGTACTTATCTGAACAAGGCTCTCTGATCAGGTCAGTCTTGAAAGGAAAAATGGTGCTGAGATCTCGAAAAGCAGCTTTGGTATAAAGATTTCAGTTCAGGAGTCTTTAGGAGGTAAATACCCATTTGGTAATGTTTACATTTCATACTTGAAAGGGATCTACCAATAGCTCCTGCTGCTAATGGTGTAATAACTGTGCAATTACACTGGGGTGGCCTGTGCCAAGGTGATACATGAGGTAACAAGATGTGGATCACAAAGTAATTTCCATAGAAGAGCAGTAAACCACTGGTAGTGCCCAAGTTTTTACAATGTAATTGTCTGGTTATGTAGTGTTCAATGTTCTAGCTCTATGTTATTCTATTTCTCAGTTTGTGACAGCAGACCTGCAGAGGGCTTTTATCTGAATGGAAGATGTAACCCTGCCAGATGCCTGCGGAGCGTGGAATGCTGCTCTTCTGCACACACCACACACTACGGCCGGGGATCACCGCGCTTTCCAAGTCAAGCAAACCCCTTTACAAATATTGTACTTTTCAGCACATTTCCTGCGCTTTCCTTTCACTGAAGTACCCACTTCATAACAACATCCTCCTTTGCTGCGGGGCTATAGCATTTCCCTCCTCTCACCACAAAACCATCCTGAATATAAAATCCCTGAGTTAAATATTTCTCTGCACTGTACACTACACAACTGTGCGCGGGCCGCTACCAACTGATGTGACAATCCCACTTAGTTTGTAGAATACGGAAATGTGAGAAACAGGCCAAAAGTATACTAAAATGTTACATAAACTCTGTAGAAATATTTAAATAATTAATGCAAGCAAACAATAATAATATCATATCACTTATATTTATTCTGATAAAACTGTAATTCCATTTCCAAACAGAGTTCTTTTTTGGGATTATTTTCTGATAGAGAGGAGATAAACGTATGGTACACATAATGAAGCAGGTACTTCAGAAGAACGTAAGCTAATAGTATTTTTGACATGTATTGCAGCATTTTAAATGTTGTTTATTTGACATTTATAATTATGTGATGTGTGTGGTGTATGCGTGGCTGCTTCTGAGGGTGGTGTTTTTTTCGGGTAGTGTTTTGGAATGTACTAGTCTGTGCAGCTTTTACAAGGTTAGCACTTTTGGTTTCTCTCTAGCTGACAATAGTACTGAATCGCTTATAGAAGTTTTGTGGAGTAATGGTCAAATACATCTCTCCTGAGGTAAAAGGCATGCAAGCAAGTGAAGTACTCCACTGAGTTATCTAGCCATTGAATCTGCTGCCTTTGTAAATACATGCATGGTAAATAGCTGTGTGTCAAAATGAGCTGAGTAAAGGTAAAATTAGGCAAAAGTTGAACCATTTTGTATTTTGAAGTCTAATTAGTTGCCCTGTTTTCCTTTCTGTTTAAGAAGTGAAGCACAGGCTGCCGATGGCAGGGCTGCCAGCAGCCAGAGTACTCCCTGACAGCTGGTGAAATAAAGTTTTAACTTGTCAGCAAGTCTGTAGGAAACAGTCAGTAATCTTGGAGCAAATTATGCGATGCCGTCTCCCATCAGTGTATCTGTTTACCATTATGGAATGGAAATAAAGTCATCAAACAGGCCTTGGAAACAGAATCTACACAGCCGACAGCTTCCAAGATGTTTTCCAATTAAAGAAAAGGAAACAACTGACTCTCAGTTAGTGTGACATAAGTTACCATCATATAAATACAAATAAAAGGCTGTTTTAATACTTGAGAATTACTCATAATTACCATGAATTACATTATTAACCTTATGGATCATCTAAGCCAATCCATGCCCTCTGAAATCCAACAGAATTTTAGAATCTTGAAACTTACAAAAATAACATTCAAGTAGCCCAAGTGACTCAAAATAAACTTAAAAACACATTTTAAAAAAGTCTTCAGTTCTGGGTTTACAATAGCAGTAATATTCTCCTCAGCGGCCATTACCTGCAGATAACTGACCTTTCATTTAGTGGCCTCCCCTTTGGCGCGGGACCCCTCATCACAGCCAGTTCCTAGCAGGTATTGAGCACTATGTCGGACACTAGTGCTTGAGACTCACAGGGAGAACGGGGAGCGCACATGATAGTTTGTTAGCTATGACTACTTTAAGTTACAGGGGGCTTCAGTTATTTTTTTTTGCTGTAAAAGAAAATGGAATGAAAATAGATGAAAGAAAAACAGAGCTCCACCCACCTGCCCAAAATGCACTGTGATTGGCCTGCGCTCCTCCCTCTGTTTTCCCTCCTTCCTCTCCGTTGATGGGGATGCGGTGACCCTCGGTTGCATTTCGTCCGTTGCCACAGAATATCCGTTCTCGGCGATATCCTGCATGGTAGGAAAAGGTGATTTGCTTGGCAAGGAAAACTCTTGATTGAGGGTGAGGGGTAAGGAAGAGGTACTACGGGATAAGGCAGACTAAGCAGATAGATGTTAGGAACAGACAAACGGCAATAACAAACAAAAAAAAAAGAAACAAAAAATCCAGTCAGCACAGCAAACGAGAGAAAGAAGTTAGCACACGATTTACTAACAACATATTATTGAACTCTAACAGCGTTCTGTTCAAGATAACACTTTCAGGATGTGTCTGTTTGAAGTAGCTAATGTAACCCCATTCCCACTTACAAACTGCTGCAGAAAGACAACACAAATGAAGACCTACTGTAAGATGAAATGTGGTCTCAGCCTACTGTTCTTCAGCTATTTTAGTGAGGGTTCTCATGTTATTCAAATTTTCAGAGCATTGTTTAATCTAATGAATCTAAACTCTCTTAAAATATTAATCTCCCAAAAAAACATGAAAGTGTCGTGCAGGTGTGGTTGTACCAAATAGCACTGCAATGTTCCGGAACCCCCTGCACCTTTACTGCACCTTTCCCCATTTATTTTATTTTTATTGGCTTTATATTTTCTTTGTAATTGTCACAAACTGTGTTGAGCACCTGTATAAAGTATCAAACAAACAAAATATATATATATTTGAGTGAAACCAAGCTCTAAGTTTGTGCAGAAAAAAACACACGTGGAGTTCTTTCTCTCTTGTATTGTTATCTTCTTCCTGTCTGTTCTATTTCCTTTCTTTCTCTTTCCTTTAAAGCAAATGCTTTTGGTCACTGTATTCATTCAATAAACTTGAACTTCTTAACAGAACCTTAAAGAAAGTTATAACACGCTCTGGCCCCATGAACTTGGTTCATCCCTAGTTTAGATTTCCAGAGAGTACAAAAGCTGGATTGGGCGTCTCAAGTCGAGTGCCTGTCTAGCAATAAATCTTCTCAAAGCCAACAGGACATTTTCTGTAGTCTGGTCAGAAACAAGCTCTAAATGTGTTACCCTAGTCACAGCACAAGTGAACAAAGCAATGTACGCCTTCTTGTTGATGCATTCACTTTCACGTACAGTGGTCCAGCAAAGTCCACACCTGTAACCTCAAATGGTGGTGCTTCTGTAATTCTGTCTCTTGGTAAGGGAGCCGTCACCTGCTGTCCAGGTTTAATACTGAGCCTTCTGCATATTAAGCATTTGGAGATAATGGATTTAGTCAGTTGTCTTGCTCTTATGATCCAGAATCTCTCTCTCAGCTTATTTTTTCAGCAGGAGCTTCTTCGTCTTGAAGAGGTTTCATACATTTGTCTAAAGAAGTCAACCACGCGGGTCCCTTCCACCAAAGTGTGCTTTCCTTCAAGCTGGCTATCGTTTGTCCTCGAGTGGGGAGATCTGCAGGATTACACTTCCCGCTGCAATGTGACCAGAATGTTGGTTCAGTCAGTGACTGAATTTCTGTCACTGTTAGCTACAAACGGCTTCCATTTCTGTGCTGTACTGCATATCCAGTGCAAAACTATCAAAGAGTCTGTCCACATTTGCACTTGTGTCTGCTCCATCTGTAGAGGCTTGGTCAAAGAGCTCCCCAGTCTGGCTCCTATTAGTGCCCCTAACAGTTCAAGGCAATTTTCTTCAGAGGGGCCACTCTGGTTTTCGATGCAACCAGGCTTGTAATCACCTTCCCATCACTAGCTTTACACTGTAAATATGCCCCTTTGCTGCATGCTCTTTCACTTGCATCACAGAACACGTGCAACTGCCGGACGGGACTGATTCCCCCCTTCGTTCCTGCAGGCCCGCCGAGAGGGCGGGGAGGACGGAGAAATTTCCCCGAGGCCCAACGCCCCGAAGGGGGCCCTGATGAAGGGGGAACTTTTTTTTTTTTTTTTAATTTTTTAAAAAAAATATATATACAATGTTTTAAAACAACTAGCCCTGCACAAGACCCTTTGCGTTCCCACCACCACATTAAAAAGAAAAACTCCAGTACTGCACACCGAGCCAATGTGCTTCTGTTGTGTAATGATTGTGCTCATATTCATATTTTGCTACACCAAAAAGCTGAAAAAAGGCATAGCAATTTTATGTATTTTTTTAAAGACTTTTAAAAACTTTAAAAGAACCCGAAAGTTGCACAATATATACCACAGTATGAATTATTCTATTATTAAGATCTATAATTTGCTCAAAACAACTTGGTGCAGCAGTTTGTTAGAAAAATGGTATCGTGTAAAATAAATAAAGTACTTTCTTCAGCTGGTGGTAAACACAATTAGAGAATGATCGGTTATATTGCTTAAAATACAAATATATTTACCAATACTGGCCATTAGTTAAGAGCAGAGATGAGTGGTTTATTTTTGGCACGGATAAATAAAATAGCAACACCATTAAAATGTAGTTTAATGCTAAAAACTTATGTTATTTGAAGTTAAGTAAGCTTCGAATGAATGACTATTACACGTGGAGTTTGTACAAAAAAATTATTTATTCACTTACCTAAAAAAAAAGTTTGAATACTGTAAATAACTTAAACATAACTACTTTGAGAAAAAGTAAACTATCCTGCTGCAGATTTTAATTGAGATATTGAAACTTCTATGAGTCGTTGATAGTTTCCTTCAAACCCATCATCAGAATACTGTATCGGTTGAAATGATCTTCCTCAGACACTGCTAAGATTGCAAGTATCATTTCTTGGTTTAGACTACAGTATACTACAAAGTCGGATGAATGTAGTACTATGGTGTTGGGGGTGTGGGGCGGCAGCGGGACATACCAATCCTTCCCCGGGGCCCATGACGGCTCTTTTGTTCATCTATCATACTTACTACGTGCTCTTAAATTGACTTTACTTATTGTGGAATATTGATAGTTTAGTCCCCTGGGTTTTAGTTACGTTTTGTTCCAGTTGAGTTAATGTAACATGATCACTGGAATAGCTCCAATAGCTGAAGGGGTCATGGGTTATGGGGAACCACGTCCTGTTCAGATTCTAGTTCCAATCCAGGCTAGCTTGAGCACTCTCCAAAAGTGTTATCCAGTTCAGAAAATAAACAAGCAAAAGTTAATTACAGCAAGTGTACGCGTGCCGTTTCTCTTAGTCATTAACTAGTACATTGTTGAGGATATCACACTCATATAAGTAACTATTTCTACTATAGGTTTAACTGCTCTTAGTCAAACTCACTCTTAAATGTAATTATTTACTGTATTCATTTATTTTGCTCTTATTTGATCTTATTTTCTACTGATTTTACTGTACTTTATAACGGCTCTTATCATCTGTAATGTGATATTCTGTAATGTGATATTTTGTAACAACTGTAATTCGCCGTGGATAAGGGTGTCTGCTAATAATAATAATAATGTTTTTGTATTTTATTAAAGGTACCACATACAACTTACTGCTTTCTGATGTTTAACATGCACATGTACAGTACAGTAGAAAATACATGCATGAGCAGTATTGGTACCATTGGCAATTGTGTGTGTGCGTGCGTAAATACACATTCTAAAACTAAAAATCTATTTTATTTTAGTCAAAAGATTGCAGATGTGATATTTCTTCCGTTGCTGTTTTCTATTTTATTCCACTATTTTCCTTCCCCTACCGTCCCTGCTTTCTTCTATATTTCACGTGTATTTCTTCCTATTTCACGTGTATTTCTTCCTATCTTTCTTTCATATTTTTTTCTCTCCTTCCGACATTACAATTTTCACTTTCCTGTCCGACATCATCAAAAAGACGTAAAACGCAGGTCTCTAGTCATTTTTTTCTCCGGAAAAAGCCGAGAAAACCATTCAATGGCTGAGTGAGACCGATAGGAGCCGAGAGAAGCCAAAAAAAAAAAAAGAATGGGTGGATCTGAGCAATACACATAGCCTCGGCACCACAGAGATAACACGGACATAAACAAACAAGATAGCTGCTTCTGCCTCCAGCGCTCAGAGAATATCACGGACATTTGCAGAACTTTTTGAGATGTTATAGTAACAAAATAATGATTGAGATCGCATTATTGAGGAGTTTGGTGATAAAACGAGTGATCAGGAGATGATTTATCGGTATGTACGACTATGAAGAGGTATGTGAAAAATACAGCGAACAGGGGGTGGGGCGGGGCTGGAGATGCTGTACTGAGTGTCCTGTTGATATGCAGTGCCTTTTATACCTGTTTTACTGTGAAAAAAAATACTTTTAAACTGAGCGTCTAAAATAAACTGCGCATGTGAAAATAAATTGGACCTGACGCGCCTGAGACGCGCTGAATAAATGGACCGCTAAGGGTTAAAGGGTGAGAAAGGTTCAAAGATACCCAGAATGAATTAATTACACATTCAGTGTTACATGTGTCGCACCCAGAACACTTTCTTATGTCTGATAGAGACACTGTTAGCAAAATATGGGAGCTGAACAATCCAAAATCTTAGTATCATGTCATTACAATGATTAGACATGTTTTACTGACTGAATGAACTAAAATCTTAGTCTCATGTTATTACAATGATTAGACACGTGTTACTGACTGAATAAACTAAAATCTTAGTCTCATGTGTTGTTACAATGAGATTTATTATATATTTTGTTAATCTATCATTTAAAATGTATGATCTATTTATCCCTGTTTTGGATCTGTCTCATATTTTATTTTTCTAAAACATAAATAAAATAAAATATTTTAAACACTAAATTTGTCAGTACTGTGTCCTGTATCCAAAGTAACTACCTCATGATATGGACTCACTTCTTCAAGCACGTAACTGACATCTACACCCAGCCTTAGACAAGCACAACAAAGAAGCATGCACTATCCAGTGTGCTATTCCTAATGCTGCTCTGCTGCTGGTGCCAGGCTGCAGTGTGGAGCTTCACCTGAGGAATCAGAATGCTTCCTTTAGTTCTGCACAGACACTGAGCAGCTTCTCATGCAACAGGCACACACACAGAGGCAGAGCTCAGCTCACCAACACTCTTAGTGTAAGTATGAGAGAAGCCTGTCAATGAACAAAACAAAACACATAAAGAGAAACCGAACATGTCCACAATAAATGGACAGATGGTAATGCATTTTCAAGAGCGCTAAACAAGATGGCTTGAAGTGCCTATTTCTGGATTACATAATGCTTTTAAGATTAGGTTTTTTATGCACTTGTGCATGAAGGAACAAAAGCAAAGCATAAAAAGAAGTACCTTCTGTTTCAACCGATTTTTCACCTCCTTTATACCCATTCTGGCGTGGTCCTTAGCCTGCAAGAAGAATTGAGCAGTGTTAGTCACACACTGATTTCACATTTCTGGTACTTCCATATTTGACTGCTAGATTGTTGTCTATCAGGTATGAAAATGACTTGAAACTACAGTGAAACCTGCTTAATATCACTCTGGTTAACCCTCCGCTTACCGAAATGTCCCGAATGTGAGAATATAATGGGACTCAATGGGGACAAGCTCCTGGTCAACATGATCAAACTCTGCTTAATACAACTGACATTTAACTGTAATACAACTGGTTATACCACACCTACTTTCACTTAGAGAAATAAAAGCATACCATTAGAAGGCATTACAAGAAAATAAGTAATGCTCATTTTGTTACTGCTGAACTCCTAATGAGGTCAGCTCTGTTTATTGTCTCCATTTTGCTCAGTACCTTTCAAGGGATATTAAAAGGGATAGACTGCACTTTCTATGAATATCTGAATAGTTTTGAATATAAGGTTCAGACAAATTATCAGAATAAAATAACGTAATGATATAAAACGTTATTATCATAACCCTGGTTCCCTGAAATAGAAATGTAACCATTACCGTATGGGTATTTACTCTTAAAGACCCCAAACCTGAATAAGATATATCAAGTCAGACCTCAACACCATTTTTCCTTCAAGTCTGCTGCAATCATCATGGACACAGGGACCTTGAAGGTTAGTGGTTACATTTCTATTTCAGGGAACCAGGGTTATGATAATAACCTAACATTCCCTTTCAAGTACGAAATGTAACCATTACCGTATGGATAAGTGTACCAAAGCCGTCGCAAGGACAATAATGCAGGACAATTGGAATGCTACAAGGCTAAGCCGAGAGGCTGCCTTGTGTGTTACCACCCGGAACCCCAGTAACAAGTAGCTAGGGCTAAAAAACTAAGGGAGAAACTCACCTCTATGCCTGTGTTGTAAGGGTTCCAAAACCAGGGTTTTGAGGATCCACGACATTAAGTTTGTAAAATCTAGTAAAGGTATGTGGAGTAGCCCACCTTGTTGCACTGCATATGTCCTTGACAGATGCACCCTGGAATAAAGCCCATGAAGCTGCCATGCCCCTGGTGGAATAGGCAGTGAGCTTTTCTGGAGGTGGCAAGTTGGCCAGCTCATAGGCAGTCCTGACCATGTCTGCCATCCATTTGGACTGCCTCTGCTTAGGACAGGGCTTGACCATGGGGCTTCGCCCAATAGCAGACAAAAAATTGTTTGGACTCCCTGTCAACATAGTGCCTGTCAACATAGTGAGCCAGGGCCTGAGCTGGGCAGAGTGTATGAAGCTGCTGCTCTCTGTCAGACTGGAAAGGAGGTGGATGGAAAGCCTCCAATTCCACAGACTGGTTGACATGAAATGCTGAGACTCTTCGGCAAAAAGGCAGGATTGGTATGGAGAGTAACCTTTGTCCTGGCCACTGTAAAAATTAAGCAGGCTTTTGCAATGGAGAATGCCTGCATCTGACTCACTCACTTTGCGGAGGTGATAGCAAGCAAGAAAGCCGCTTTGAGCAAAAAATATTTCAGCTGAACTGAATGCATGGGCTCATGGAAGCTTCATGAGTACATTAAGCACCTCATTTAACCTCCAGCAAGGAACAATGTCCTTCACAGGCGGCCGAAGCCATCAAGCCCCTTTCAATAATTCCCCCGCCAGGAAGTGAGCTCCTGGGAAGACCGAGTCAATTTTAACAGGGCAAGCCAAAATGGCTGCCAGATAGACCGCTTGGGCAGTCTCCACGGCTGGCCATTCAGGAGCTGCATCACGGTTGAAAATCAGAGTGTCCTGGATGAATACAAGGTTACTAGGATACACCTCAGGGAATTATACACAGATAAAAATCAAAATTATGCAAAATTATGTGGTATCTCTGTACAAGTATGTACAAAGCAACAAAAGTATTGTGCAGTTGTATTAGGTTCTTCTCTCATACTGGATATCAAAATACTAGCATAAGTATAAAAAAATTTAAAAAATTTAAAAAAAATTCTAAGATTGAAATAAAGGAACACCAGCTCTTTCAGTTTGTCTTCCGAAAGAGAACACCTCTGACCGGACAGGCCAAGATTAAACAGCGAGTTGCTGTGCTCAGCATCAGCTGTACTTGTCACTGCATTTATGTATCTGAAAGCTAATGATTTCAAATTAGGAAGACGGTCAGCTGTCAATGACCAAAAAAAAGTCTATGTCAATTTCCCCTAGCGGTACAGAGCTCTGGATTGCATTGGGTGCCACCTTCATAGTGTACAAAGCAAAGCAAAGAACATATTTTACTCTCTCTTTTGCTTATATATTTGCAACGTGGGACCTTTGTTGCGACATTTTCTGGCAAAATCGATCAATGTTCCCTTTATCCTCAGTGTGCTCCAACATTTTTATCTATCCTTCACTGTTAACGGCGATATTATTTAATATTACGGTGATACGTTGTACAGTACTGTGCAAAAGTTTTAGGCAGGTGTGAAAAAATGCTGTAATAGTAAGAATGCTTTCAAAAATAGACATGTTAATAGATTATATTTATCAATTAACTAAATGCAAAGTGAGTGAACAGAAGAAAAATCTAAATCAAATCCATATTTGGTGTGACAAGCCTTTGCCTTCAAAACAGCATCAATTCTTCTAGGTACACTTGCACAAAGTCAGGGATTTTGTAGGCATATAGTCAGGTGTATGATTAAACAATTATACCAAACAGGTGCTAATGATCATCAATTCAATATGTAGGTTGAAACACAATCATTAACTGAAACAGAAACAGCTGTGTAGGAGGAATAAAACTGGGTGAGGAACAGCCAAACTCAGCTAACAAGGTGAGGTTGCTGAAGACAGTTTACTGTCAAAAGTCATACACCATGGCAAGACTGAGCACAGCAACAAGACACAAGGTAGTTATACTGCATCAGCAAGGTCTCTCCCAGGCAGAAATTTCAAGGCAGACAGGGGTTTCCAGATGTGCTGTCCAAGCTCTTTGAATAAGCACAAAGAAACGGGCAACATTGAGGACCGTAAACACAGTGGTCGGCCAAGGAAACTTACTGCAGCAGATGAAAGACACATCATGCTTACTTCCCTTCAATCGGAAGATGTCCAGCAGTGCCATCAGCTCAGAACTGGCAGAAAACAGTGGGACCCTGGTACACCCATCTACTGTCCGGAGAAGTCTGGTCAGAAGTGGCCTTCATGGAAGACTTGCGCCAAAAAGCCATACCTCGACGTGGAAACAAGGCCAAGCGACTCAACTATGCACGAAAACACAGGAACTGGGGTGCAGAAAAATGGCAGCAGGTGCTCTGGACTGATGAGTCAAAATTTGAAATATTTGGCTGTAGCAGAAGGCAGTTTGTTCGCCGAAGGGCTGGAGAGCGTACACGAATGAGTGTCTGCAGGCAACAGTGAAGCATGGTGGAGGTTCCTTGCAAGTTTGGGGCTTCATTTCTGCAAATGGAGTTGGGGATTTGGTCAGAATTAATGGTCTCCTCAATGCTGAGAAGTACAGGCAGATACTTATCCATCATGCAATACCATCAGGAGGCATCTGATTGGCCCCAAATTTATTCTGCAGCATGACAACGACCCCAAACATACAGCGAAAGTCATTAAGAACTATCTTCAGCGTAAAGAAGAACAAGGAGTCCTGGAAGTGATGGTATGGCCCCACAGAGCCCTGATCTCAACATCATCGAGTCTGTCTGGGATTACATGAAGAGAGAGAAGCAACTGAGGCTGCATAAATCCACAGAAGAACTGTGGTTAGTTCTCCAAGATGTTTGGGCCAACCTACCTGCCGAGTTCCTTCAAAAACTGTGTGCAAGTGTACCTAGAAGAATTGATGCTTGATGCTGTTTTGAAGGCAAAGGGTGGTCACACCAAATATGGATTTGATTTAGATTTTTCTTCTGTTCACTCACTTTGCATTTAGTTAATTGATAAATATAATCTATTAACATGTCTATTTTTGAAAGCATTCTTACTTTACAGCATTTTTTCACACCTGCCTAAAACTTTTGCACAGTACTGTATGTGTAAATTCCGCAGGTGTATAATTGCGTAATTCCCCGGAGTGTACTAGGAGCACCACAGCGGGAGCAGGGCAAGTGGTAGGAAGGCATATAATAGTTGCCTCGGCCACTGGCGTGCCAAGGAATCTATTGCCAGTGGGTCTCCACCTCCTATTATGGAGAACCAGAGGGGGCAGTGGGTTGATTCCTGAGAGGCAAAGAGATCTCTCTGCTCTCCCGAACCTCTCCCAAATGAGGCTCACCAACTCGGGGTGAAGCCTCCACTCTGAGGCGCTGGGGACTCCTTGAAAGGAGGTCTGCCGCACAGTATGTCACCCTAGGCAGATGTACTGCCCGTAGTGAGAGGAGGTTCTCGTGTGCCCAGAGCAAAAATTTGCGGGGGACACGATGGAGACTGGGCGACCTGATGCCACCCTGGTGGTTGATGTAAGCCACCACTATTGTGTTGCCTGTACGGACAAGCACATGTTTCCTTTGAACCTCCTGCAAAAAATTCTGCAAGGCCAGGTAAACTGCCTGCAGCAATACAACATTGATGTGGAGACCCTGCCAAGGCACACCGCTGCCATTCCACATAGCACCCCAGCCCAGGCTGGTTGCGTCTGTGTTGACGACCTCCCTTATGGTGACACTGCCCAGCAGGCTGTTTCCACCTTTAGACAGTGACAAGACACTGTTAATAGGCAGGCGTGGTTAAACGCGGGCTGAAGAACCCTGGTGTTGAACCAGGCCTGCAGGGAGCACACACGCAGGAGGCTCAATGGAAGGGTCTGGGAAGCTGCTGCAATCAAACCCAGAAGTCTCTGGAACGTCACTACCGTGAGCGCTCTGTTGAGCTGAAAGGGCTCCAAAAGGGTGGCTCTTTGCATGATTCACCATAAGGCCCAACGGTTGAAGGTGACAACGGTTGAAGGTGACAATGGTTGAAGGTGACAAGTTCCGTGTGGGCTGTTCCCTGAAAAGCGAACTGCAGATACTTCTTGTGCACTAGTTTTAAGGGGATGTGGAAATAGGCGTCTGAGGTCCACCATGGTCAACCAGTCGTCTGGCCTGATTGAACATTTTGAAGCTCTTTCAGCTCAGATAAAGGTTGACCTGTCTGAGGTCGAGGACTGGCCTGAGGTCACCATCTCGTTTGGAAACAAGGAAGTACCTGGAGTAGAACCCTTCCTCCAACTGGAGGGGGTCTATCATGCGAATAGCCCATTTTTGCAGCAGAGCTGCTACCTCCTGAGATGTCACAGCGACGTCCTGTTGGTCCGTGACTAATGTAGTCATTACCCAAAAGGGAGGGAGACCGTGCTTGAACTACAGTGAGTATCCGGTCTGAACGGTAGTAAGCACCCAGATGTCTGTAGAGCACGGCAATAGTCCAGATTGTGCAGGGCGGCGGAACCTATTAAAGCCTCTGTGGGTCGGTTCCAAACATCACCTCTGGCAGCGGGCGCAGCCGGCTGTGCTGGTCTTTGAGGCTGCAGAGGCCTAGGGCGCCAGTATGCCGCTGGTTTATATACTGGAGGTGGAGCTCCTTCGTGGATTCGCACGCGGTGAGAGCGTCGCAGCACCTCGTCCACCGCGGGACCAACCCCATGCCCTAGTGCAATCGGGGCGTCTAACAGCAGTGCCTTGACCCCGTCAGGCATGTGTGCCTGGGAAAGCCAAAGCTGCCTACGTGCAGCTACCAGCGCAGCCAGGTTTCTACCCGCAGCCTGCCCGTTGAGTTTAGACACACAGAGCAGGTTCTTGTTAACCAAGCGGGGCTTATCCAACTGTTGTGGTGAGGGCCTGTGGTTCTCAGAAAGGGACCTAAGCAAATGGCACTGGTAGGCTACCAGGTTGCAGTTATAATGGCCCAGCCTTGCAGCGAACGCACTGGCTGAATAGGCGAGCTTAAGGATCACCTCAGAGACCCGGCACTGCTTGTTGGGGCAGGTAGCGTCCTTGAACAGGAGTGCTAAATTAGGCTCGTGGACCAAGGCGGCAATAGAAGCCACCACCGGCAGAAATTGGGCCAGTCCCAGCTTCTCTGCATCATGTACCCTATATAGGGTGTCCATCAACCAGGAAACAGCAGGAGCTGTTGCCAGGTGATCCAATGAATACTGCATTTCAAAAAGAAAATCCAGCTGCACTTGGGGACACGGGAGAGATGGTAGGCACATCATCAAATATGGACTGCCCTGTTTTGCCTTCTGTAGGCCAGGGCACTTGCAAAATTGCAGTGGCCTTTTTTTAACAGCAGCAGAAGCTCTGCTGACAGGGAGAGCTTAACTGCAGGGGATGCGCTGTCAGACTCTGTGTCCTTAGACGGGAACACCAGCTCCTGTTTGCCCGTCTCCTCAGAGGCAGCGATGGACAATATGTCTGCGCAGGTGGCGGTGCTGAACGTTCCCGCAGTAATTCCACGAGAAGTTCCTTGGTGGGGAACAGCTGCCCACAACTTTTCCATCTGCTCTGAGTCTGCCGATCGTTTGGAACAGTGACTCTTCTTCTTCCTCGGTGGAGATGAAGAAGAAGAGGAAGATGAGGAAGACTCTGAAGATGGTTCTCTGCGTGGTCTCCCCTGGCACAGAGCCATGGAGTCAGGACGCAGCCACCTCTCTAACTGAGGGTGATGGGGAAGAGCGCTGTGCAGGAGCTCGGTAGAGCTGTGGGAGAGATGTTTCTCCAGCGTGCGCTTAGAGAAATGTGCATAAAACTCACAGAAGCTGTGATTTACCAGTGCCTCCTTGGTGTACAGGCAGGCCAAGACCCGAACAAGACCGGTTTCGTACCGAACCGGAGGAGTGAACACCAGTGAGCACTGGAGCACTGGATCGGTATCGGGTCGGTAGGGTACGGTACTGGGACAGGAATGGAGTGGGTCGGTGATTTCAGTACCGTACAGTACGGGCCACTGGGTCACAGTTACTGCGGGTAGCAATATACAGGGATGCCCACCTGTACAATCCACTGGCAAAATCACTCGGTCAGTACCCACATGAGACTAAGGGAAGTCTGCTTGTTAGAATGAACTAACAGCCTTCGTAATGGTGATGCTAAAGCTGTCACCAAAACGGCATCAAGATACTGTGGGAGAGATTATTATTATTATTATTATTTGTTTATTTAGCAGACGCCTTTATCCAAGGCGACTTACAGAGACTAGGGTGTGTGAACTATGCATCAGCTGCAGAGTCACTTACAATTACGTCTCACCCGAAAGACGGAGCACAAGGAGGTTAAGTGACTTGCTCAGGGTCACACAATGAGTCAGTGGCTGAGGTGGGATTTGAACCGGGGACCTCCTGGTTACAAGCCTGTTTCTTTAACCACTGGACCAACCACAACCGAAGCAAGTATCTTGATTCAGCAGCTGCTCTCACTACACATGTGCCGCAGCACCACGCTGCAGGCAGGCCTGCGCTTAGTCTGTAAAAACAGAAAAAACAAGAAAATACAGTACATTTATACCATAATATAAAATGTCTCGTAATTTTAGCCGAAGTCAAAACGAGAAATAAATAACTCCAGTCGGAGCTATTGCAGCCTGGGGGGAGAACACAAAGTCAGCCGAGTTATGTTGCTTGATCCCTGGGAAGGAGCGACTCAAGCCACTGGCTTCACGCGAGGCACAAGGTCACAGCGGGATGTAACGAACAACAGGCTGTAGTGCACAAATAAGCGTAATTAGAAAACTAACACAGCGATTATTTATAATATCAGATAGAACTTGTGCAAAAACACAATAAATGCGAAATATATAGCAGAAAGAGTAGCAAGTACTTTTCTGAACCAGCTCTCCTGTCAGGTCAGTTCTTGGCGTTGAGGTCTGTGAGCGCAGTGCTTTTGTGTCCTCGAGGACGGGTTATGACTGCATCACAGGCTCTACGAGCAGCTTTGATATTTCTTATTCAGGTTTGAAGAGGTAAATATCCAAATCATACTTGAAAGGGATCTAGCAAGAAGCTTCTGAGAACAAGAATGTAATTGTCCTGCAACTCGATTTGAATTTCAGTGGCCCTATCCTTATAGTATAAAATAATTAGAGCCCCGTGAAATTATTTTTATTTTTCTATCATATTTCGCTTTATTTTTCCACTAAAAATGTTGTTTTATTTTGTTTTATTACAGATACACATTAATAAAATAACTCAAATAGATGTATATAAATAAAAACAAAGTATACATCATGTTTTAACTATATACATATTTTTATTAAACATTATCTGCTTTTTGTTTAACATTTTGACATACAGACCTAGCACAGAAAAATAATTTAGTTACAATAATTTCTAATTAGCGTCAGTAACAGTAAAGTACAGTCCCCCACTCTTTTTAATTAACTATTTAAGATAAAATAAAAAATATATATATTTATACTGCTCTACTATTGTGGGTTGTCATAATAATTGCACATACAGCAATCTCCTAGGGCTCCAGTATACAACAAGCTTGGAGTTTCTCAGTACTTAAACACTAAGCAAAGCAGATTCATTCATTCACATTAATTCAAAACCAAAACAGCATTTGTTCCAGTGCAAAGTTTGCATCACTTGAAATAAAACAAAGAATTTGCATACTAATACAAAATACAAGCCATATTTTCCCCAAAAGGAATACACAGCTTATGCTTAACGCCGGTATCTTTCAACCCATTCCAGCCGACAGTTGCAAAATCTGCACATCATTATTTTGTCACCGTCAGCTGCATACATTCCCTCATGCTTAAATTCTTTGCAGCATTTAATTGTTATGTGTGGTTTCGGCATTTTAGAAACAAAGTCTCCTCTCCTCCATCACAATTTTAATTCCCGACTCGCTCCAAATTACACATTTGTGCAAGTGCTAAACAGAGCTTCCGTTTCCTTCAGACCACGTCTATGGTAACGGCTGAGCATTGACAACTACAATTTGTATTTATTTAAAGTATTTTTTGTATAAACCTCCCAATTTAAAAATGTAATTCTCTGTTTGCTTTATAATGATTTTTCGTTTTATATGTTGCATTTTGTTTTAGTTCATGTTATTTTGTATTTGCAAAAAACAAGGGGCTCTGCAAATAACTAAAACTGTGAGAGCTGTGAAATTAACACTGCATACATTCGCAATCAGTAATCTTAACCACAGCTTTTGTTCATTTAGTTTTGTAGTTCTTTTAAGGCTAGCAGCACCATGACTAACATGTATTGTACAGGCCATTGTTTATTATGGTGCACATTTTGGTTAAAGTAATACTAATCAAAGTTATTAATGAAGACATGTACTGGTCGTTCTTTGCAGCAATTTCAATGCTACACGCTATTTCAAAAGACTGCATTAGGGACATTGAAAATGCACATGAAAAGAGGAACTTCATTTCTGGGAAGCTGAGCCTAAGTGAGGAGATTCAGAGTGTCCTTGAATAGGAAACAAATGGCAGAATTATTTCTAGAGAAACGTACATTGAAATGTTGCTTAAGAACACACAGTCTAAAAAGATCTAGTGTGATCTAAACAGTGGTGAAGCTAAACATCATCACTGTTTGAATATTAATAATAGTCAACAAGCAATTTATCTTACTTTTAAAGACATACATAATGTAAAGAGACTCTTTTAATGATTAAATTGTCAGTGGCACTGCTATCATATAGATCAATTGATTAGGCCACAGTCTAAAAATAAAAAAAACTTCCTAGCAGTAAGTCCTCCAGGCTCCGTCTGAAGCCAATCACTGCTTTCCCTATGACTCAAGTATCTTCAATCTCGACTACGTTCCTTCATGATCCGAAGTGCAGCTTTGAAATATAATCAAAAGCGCTGAGCAATAGCAATAGCTATGATAATGTAACAATCTTATATATGTTTACCATAATCTTTCCCATAAAAACATGCACCATCTTCAAAGTGATGGTAATGCATATTAGGCAAGAATGATTTAAATCCTTCATCACAAACGTAAACATTTCAAATACACTATTATCACACTTCCATAGCATATCGATTCATTGAATAGGTCTGAGAATAATCAATAGAAGACTCTTCTCTGAAAACAAAGACATCCATAACTTTTAAATGCTCTGCAGGAATACCGTGGAGGATACAGGACTGGTTAAAACACAGAACGCAGAGAGTACCACAAGGGTCTGTACGTGGACCCTTACTGTTCCTCATGCTTATGAATGACTTGGACTGAGATACACATGGCAAATTGTTACATTGCAGAGGATACCAAACTTGAGGGAGTAGTGGACTCAGAATCCGCAGCCCAGCTAATTCAAAGGGAATTGGACCATTTCTGTAAATGGGCAAACTTGCGGCTAATTCATTTTAATGTTAACAAATATAAAGTATTGCATATTGGGCGTAAAAATCCATGCTATAAATATAAAATTAACTGGATGGAAACAGGAGGACTTTGAAAACCATCTCAGGGTTATAGTGAAGTCATCATTATCTCACCAATGTGCTGCGGCAATTAAAAAAGGCAAATCGAATGTTAGGCTATATTGCAAAAAGCGTGGGCTACAAGTCTAGAGAGGTTATGCGAAGATTATACAATGCCCTAGTTAGACTCCACCTAGAATACTGTGTGCAGTTTTGGTCACCTCACTACAAAAAATACATCATTGCACTGGAGAAGGTACAGAGAAGGGCAGCTAGGCTGATCCCAGGACTGAATGACACGAGCTATGAGGCCAGGTGAAAATAATTACATCTCTTCAGCCAAGAAAAAAGAAGGGAAAGAGGGGACTTGATTGAAGTCTTTAAAATCATAAATGGTTTAGATAAAGTTAACCCAAGACACTACTTCAAATTTAGCACAGAGAGGGCATAAGTGGACACTGAGTAAAAGTAAGTTTAGAACAGAAGACGGGAAGCACTTTTTTACACAGAGAGTTATAAATGCAAGGTTAAACTGTAAGACACTGACATTTTGTATTCTTGACTTGTTTATTACAGTTTTACTAAAGAAAAAGGAGGAACATAGCATCATAAAATGTATTGTGAGGCGACATTTCTGGTTAAACCTTAAACTAGTTATACAGAAGACTTATACTTACAAATTTGTAGACTGTTTTCATGGCAGGGGTAGCTTTCGTTTTCACTGTATTTATAATGGCTCCGCTGCCTTTCTGTCAATAGATAAAATAAAAAGAAATATTTTTTTTTACATTAGCAATAAGCAGCTAACAGCGTATTTAGTCACATGTTCACCTTTCAATTCACAGGCCTGCCATCTGGAACATAACATAATAACAAAAGATAAAAGAACACAGTAGGAGGAATTCGAATTCCATTCTTTTTTATTCAAGTTTATTTCTTGTCTCAGAGAAGCTAACTCAAGGGGAGTCCTGTAAAGATGTTTATATTGAGGTTGTGGGTGAAGGTTTTTAATGCAGATTATTGTTCTTTCCCACATGCCTTCCTTCATTGAAATCCACTTAAATTCTTGTTGCAACAAGTTGTAAATGTCGTGATGCTCTTGTAATTGAAATATCCTGTCACCACTTCAATTTTTTTATCAAATAAAAATATAAAATATGACATTGTAATTACTTATGCATGGATTTTTAAAAAAATTTTTTTTACCATTAAATTAATTTGTAGGACTCTGTCTTCTTGACAGAGAAGGTTAGTTTGTAGTCATCAGTGTTCTTCATTATGATAATTAATGTTGCATTTCAGCAATTTCAGGCAAAAACTAGCGGCATTAGTTAAACATTCTGATAAAAAACAAACAAACAAAAAAATTCCTGATTTTTCCAAGGGTTTCCAGTACTGGATTGTATTAAAATAATGTCCCTAAAATGACCAATTGTTCAAGCAACTGTGTGAACCCTAACTCTAGGATTTGTATCAAGATGGAGGCTGGCCTGGAACCGACGACCACGCAGACTGCAAGCTTTTTAACCACCAAGCAAGACAGCCAAGCTCGCCTGCAGATGCGGTTCATGAGATTTTAACTTCATCTCACTGACAGGGGTGTGAATCTGTAGTGGCACTGCATACTCTTGCACTTGCATATTTACATCATTCTTGTATCGGTTAGCTTCCTGTGCACTCAACCTTCTCCTTGCTGAATGTCTGGTTTGTTTGTTTTCCCAAAATGACAGTCCTGTCTTAGCTAAGGAAGCAAACGTTTGAAACCAGATCACCAAGGCCTACATCCACTATTTACGTGTGCAAATAAAGACAGACAGACAGGTTATCCAGTTTCATCACAAATGGCAAGCGGTTCTGAAGACAAAAATGTCAGTTTAAATTATAGACTGATGGACAAACAGACTCCATATACCCCAGATTCTGATACACTCATTCTTGTGCTGCAGAATGTCCTTAGCAAGTTTCATCACAAACAGACAAGTGGTTCTTCAGATCTGAGTAAAATCAAGGACTTTATAATACTTGTGTCTGGTTCCTCTGTATCCCTTTTATTAAATGAACATCACAATTCCTAGCTACTTACTCATTTGAACTTCTACCTGTGTGTGCTGTTTTCTTCTTGACTGCTCGGTTAATTAATCACAACAGCAGGTAAACAGACAAAAATAACACCACCATCACGTAACAGATTTGGGTGTGAACGCAACTCAAAAAGTGTTTGTACCTAGTATACCTAATGGGCTACTTCTGCTGTTTCATCGGTTGTGTTGATTAAGCAATCAGAACCAGTGGTGATAAATTTCACAACAAGCTCCATACCGCTAATAAAGTATGTTTCGGCAGAGACCTGAGGCTTAAACATTTGGAACACATTGTCTCTTTACCCTAAATGCTTCTGGCAATCATGCGATCCACTTTCTGAAAAGAATATTCAGAACACAATACAAAATAGGGGGAAGACTGTTGGAGCTTATAAATGTCTTGGGTTAACACCACTGAAGCCAGACAAGGGCTCTGTGTGATTATTTAAATGATCAGCAGCTGATGTTTAATAAATTGCATGCACTTGCCAGTGACAATACGGTGGCCTGTGGTCTGTTTTGTCATTAGGAGATCATTATACACACCCACATTCTCAATACAACATGAAGGAAACCTGGCTTACCTTCACTGTGAAAAGCCACTGGTGGTAGGTTTTATCACTACCTGGAAGTTAAGACAAAGGGTAGTTGTTAAAGATCAGGATCAAGGCATTGCAGCTCCACTCAACATAGCATAAGAGCTCATTGTGCGCACGAGAATAACTAAATTATACAAAACATTCTTTTTTTATACTTTTGATGTAATGATGATAAATGCTGGGGTCTGAATTTTTACGGTGTACCGTAATTATCAAAGTATAACGTGCACCCTTTTAGAAGTTTGGGTGCATTTATTTTTCTTTGTGTTATATAAAGGTTGCAGGCTACATTGAAGGTATGTGGTAAATTTGGGTTATAACATTCTGTATAGTATACTATGGCTTTTTCATTGGCGTATATACAAAAGATGTGCATTATACAATAGATGCGTGTTATAGTCGCACCATTACAGAAGTTTGTACTACCCACTCTGCAGTCGGTAGGTATCTTGTATGATAGCAATTTGAATTTTGGAATGATACAGCAAGACTTGCCATATGAAACACAATTAATCTAAGGTAGGACAACAACATTGGCAACCTCTACAATTTAATTTTCATAGTAACTGAGTAAGTCAAAATGTGCTGTAATTTAGAGTTTATGATAAAGCACCCAGTATATATACTTATGTACCCAAACCAGCTTCTTCCAGCTGCATTCCTCCATTTGGCCCGGTGGCTGTTATATGATTTTGAATATTTCATAGTTCTGAGTTATATTTCATAGTTCTGAGTTATTCCATATCAAGTGCTGCCATGGAGGTGGTCAAGCTGGCAGGGATTTGCTTTAAAGAATTGTGGCTGGAGTCTGAGAAAATACAAAGTGTTTCCTCTCCAGCTCCCTTCTAAAGTTGTGGGTCAGGAGCTACTTCTCTCAAGCAGAGACTGACAGTTGTATTGGTTTGTGTGACGATGTCCACTGGGGAATTGTGATCACCATTGACTCATTTTATATACATATATTTAATAAAATACATCATTATTAAAATAAACAGTAGTTCAGGCTAATTTGGTTTAGCGTTCACTAGAAAGCCAAGTGGCTGTAATTTATGCTACTACTTTACTAGACAAAATGTTCATATTCAGGATGCCATCATTTAAAAGCCGTGAGGCAGTTCTCTCTGTTTTTAAATCTTATGCTAATATCAGAAGCCGTCCTTGAGACCTTATTTTGAGCAATGCAATAATTAGAAGTGTCAGCTATCCAAGAGCACAAGTGTGACCTATGGGGGTGTCTTCATAGGATATGAATATAAATGTAGTGAAAGGCATTTCTAATATTTAGAACCAACCTCGGAGGTCATTTATTCCCTGTATGTAACTTCTACATGATCATTAACATCCTACTTTTCTTATATGAGCTGGGGTGAGGCTCATGGTTCTAGCAATGTTCAGGGACACATTTAGATAGCTCATTTCTTTAATGTTGTGTGAGACCCTATTATCACACGTGTGTTTGTATGTATATGTATGTATGTATATTTATATATACATACATACATATACATTATATATTTTAATGCATGCCAAGTTTAATGTATTAAATGGAGCACAGATGAGATGTTAGGGCATCCAGTCAGAAAAGGTTCAGATGTGATTCTGTGCAAGGCATAATAAGTAGGAGCTAGGTTTGTTAGCTGGCTTTTTGATGCAGATACTGCGTAAGTTAAATGGGCCATTACCATTCACTATGGTATGCAGGGAAGTGAGCCAGTGACATTTAATCCTTTCAGATAATGGTAGGGCAGATCTTGATACGGTTTGCATGAACGCACGCTACTGTAGAAACAGCCTAGGGCACATTTCTATTACACTGTAAGTAAGATACAGAAAGCCTGTGGCTCATAATGATGGCTTTTGATAGCTGTGTGCTGTCCTACCACTAAAAATAGCTGTTTTCTAAATATTATTGTGAATCTTCATATTGGATTAATACATTCTGGTGCAAAGACTGAAGGCTCAGTTTACCTACAGAACAGAAGAAGTGCAAGCTTCCCAACAGTACATTATCTGAAGGCCTGAAGGAGGGTGAAGGGGCATGGCAGTCTCAAAGCTCATCTGATTGTTCGGGACTGCATTTGTGTGGAATTGAGTGGTGGTTTTGTGACTAAAAAATGTATGGAACACTACATTATACTAAAGTAAATTGAAGTGTTTTTACTATAGAATTACTGCAGAATACTACAGTCATTACTGTAGAATACTACAGAGTTTTTTTTATGTGGGGACCTTCTGAGCAGCCTACACTGCCACTTACAAAATGACTAAACACTTGAAACTGAAATGGTGTAAAACTGTGTCTCTGACCAATACTGCAGACCCCTAATTAAGAGCAGGGAAGTATGGAAAGTGTAACTTGTCAGTGAAATGGAGATGTTGGTGTTGACAGTGAGACCAGCTTGACCCCATAGCCCATGGTGCTGTGTACACCTCATGGCTGGACTGTTAAGGACCCCTCTCACACTGCTCCAAGGACCTCCACCGTGAAAGAGGGCATTCTCCTTCTTACCTGCATATTCTCCCATGTTGATTTCTTCCTCAAAGACATCACTGAAACCTTTTCCAGAGTTGAGAAGTTCCAAGCGGCCGTCAATAAACTTGGAAGAAAGGCAAAAGAAAGAGCTTCCCATTGATTGAACGCATATTGGGGTCTAATTAACTGATTTGAACAGTGACAGATCTAAATATCACCGTTGATTAAATCACTAAAAGTGTGAAAACCTACACCTATAACCGTGTGTGTTAGTCTCTTCAGTGTATTTTTGTTTGTAAAAGTAAAATGTCAATCCTTTTTAATACTTAAAAGGAAGCAGTATTTAGATACTGTGTAGATCCAATTGAATATAGACTATCATGCTTTAAACACTCCTATTAAATCACTTCAATACTTACAGCCTGAACCTTTCACCACCACACATCATGCTCTGTGAAACTGTGTACATTTAAGAAGAATAGTTTCTATGCTAATATAGCAGGCTTTATGGGATCACATAACATACTGAGCATTTTGTATTTTTGGTTTTATCTTAACACATTTTAGGGAATAGGGATAAAATCGGTAAAAACGTGTTAACTGAAACATTGGTAAAAATTGGGAAATAAAATTCTTAGTATACACACACTTTACATGTGGAATATGATACGTAGCAGTTCAGTTCTGGTTTCTGATTAAGTTTAATATCCCTGGCAAATTTTGCCTTGTATGATGAAGCAGAATCTGTGCAAGTCAAGGCCACAATTTCCCAAGTTAGCTGGTACTTTGCGAACGTTTGGGCAATCGCTGTGCTGACAGAACTAGTATCTGCAGAAGGTGTGAACGTGACATTAGCACAAAACAAGACAGGTTTATTCGCCTTGAAATCATAAAAAGAAAAGAAAATTGCCAGAACTGGGCGGTGCAAGCCATCGAGAGATGCTTCAAAAATCACACTGGACATTTCCATCAATGAGTTCCATAAGTTCACCAACTGAAGCATCATCATTTTCCGTCAAATATTTACAAGTAAGATAGGCAGTGTTTAGCTGATGTGATGGACAGCACTGTCACCTGAAGTCACCGCACCCCCCTGCAATAAACAGAGACTGGACAGCACTGTCACCTGAAGTCACCACACCCCTGCAATAAACAGAGACTGGACAGCACTGTCACCTGAAGTCACCACACCCCCCTGCAATAAACAGAGACTGGACAGCACTGTCACCTGAAGTCACCACACCCCCCTGCAATAAACAGTGGCTGTCCAGGAAATCACAGAGCTCTGACAAACTCATTAACAGTCATTCTGCGCTCTTTTATTAAAGCGTGTGTAAAAGCCGCAGAAATCGATTGCTTGTCTCTCAGTTCACTTTCTTGTTTTAGTTTAATGTGTCGCTTACTTTCAGTATGTTCTTTAATTCTGTCAGCACAAACATGTACCTCAATGCAGCAGTATTTGCAATGCTATGCATCCTATGCCTCATCTGGCTCACTTCAGCGACTTGGCTTTTTGTATACTTCGAAACATTCATTTTCTTTTGAATATTCATAAACTGATTTACGTTTTCTCCCCATTCCTCATCCACTCAAAATACAATATTTTCATGTAAGCATTTCAATTTAGTTTTGATCAAGCTAGTTACTACGCCCAGCACTTGCCACAATAATTGATTGACCATTGGCCAACAGAATCAGGTGATAATGTGTTTGTGAAGCAACAGAGAACCAATCACGTGCGACATTTGAACGTTATTTGATCCTCTGACGTCTAAACGTATCTGCTGTATCCTAGGATACAGTGTAGAGCTGCTTATTACAATGTCGGAGTCAAAATAAAACAGCATTTTAATGCAAATATTGTGTATTTCCTAAAAAATAGTACCGACTATAAATCTGTAAAAACCGAGGTTCAGTTAAAAAAAAAAAAAAATCCTGTAATTGTTCAGTAAAATTCTAAATAAACCTGAAATGCGGAAAGCTAAACATACTGTAAGTCTCAATTCTGCTTTAATCTGTAAAGCTCTATCAGTAACATTCAATCACTTACTAGAATCTATTTTGATCTGGATAATCAGTCAAACATGCTTAACAAAATTCTACTGTGCATTATGCAGTCCCATCTCTGTATGATAACTCAAACAGGGCATTTCAGCAGGGAAGCTTGGTGGGTTTAGGATCATCATTTTGATTTTGGGATGAAAAGCAGAGAAAGCTTTAACTCTTCCAGTCCTGCCTTATCTTAGCACTGTTTAGAGCTCTGAAAGTACCGACGGGTGCTAGTCCTATTTACTGTACCAACATGTATGTACATTTTATTTGTCCTGTTCTCATATATACTCAATAAAGGAGCTCCTTTCTTGAATCACACTGTTTAACTTCATTCTTCAGCTCGACAACAATAATGCAGGACTGAAAGGGTTAAAGTGATTGTAAAAGTCATTAGCCCACTTTACAATGCAATTAAAAACAGCAAAAAAGTGACTGTGTGAGAAACATACATATTAACTGCAAACAGCTTGTCAATGTACTGTCCTCAGTGTAGCCCACTTGCCTTTTGTTCTTTATCTGTAAAGCATCTGATTGGGTTTCTTGCAAAGAGAATAAACGGGGTGTCCTTCAATGCCGAGCTTCACCCGCCTCAGGGGACATTCAGGCTCCACAGGGGACTAACCATTCATAAAGAAACATTCCTGTGCTTACAGGTTAGCTTAGCGCCTGTATTCGGCACAGTGGGGGGCGTGCTTGCCCGTCATTCTTACCTGTTTGAATAACTGGAGCTGAATGGCATTCTGCAGAAACTGCCGCATGGCGCTTGACCGATGAGACACAAAGGCTTCTTCACTGAACGTTATTGGTTCCTCCTTAAAAAGGAAATAAAGAATGAGTTAATTTTCATACTATGAAAACCTTCCTTTTCTACACTCCCCTCAATATAGGGTTGGCACAAGGACAGCTGGAGTGAACTTGGCCCAGCCTCCACAAGACGTCTGAAGGAATCTAGCAGGGTTGGGGCCCATTCCTCCAGGAGTACAGCCTGAAGTCGTGTCATTAAGGTAGATGAGGGATTGTGGCCATGAATGCAACGTTTATGTTCACCCCACACATGCTCAAGTGGATTGAGGTCCAGGGATTGTGTGAGATGAAGACTGAAGTCTGTCTATTGCACCAATCAATACAAATACAAAGAGCTGACATTCACAGACTTTGATCAGCAACAATGTTGAGGTGCACACAGGGTGCTATTCGACCTCCCGGTGGAATCAAAAACCTACATGCAATTAGAGGTTCTAATAAATTGGCCTTTGAGTGTATATTTAAAAGTACCTTTAAATTTAATTGCTTTTGTTTCCTGGCCCCTTTGCTTTGCATTGATGTTTGGAATCATTCTCCATTGCAACTCAAATACTAAGATTTATTCATTATTATTATTATTATTTTAAAAGCTGTTAATGGGTTTCACCTAAGTTCAAGAGCAGTTCTAGTTGTCTGCCATAGATATAGGTAAGCTAAGCTACATCAGCCGATAACCAGCACTATCTATAGTAGTGACAGAGATAGGTAAGCTAAGCTACATCAGCCGATAGCCAGCACTATCTATAGTAGTGATAGATATAGGTAAGCTAAGCTACATCAGCCGATAGCCAGCACTATCTATAGTAGTGATAGATATAGGTAAGCTAAGCTATATCAGCCGATAACCAGCACTATCTATAGTAGTGACAGAGATAGGTAAGCTAAGCTACATCAGCCGATAGCCAGCACTATCTATAGTAGTGATAGATATAGGTAAGCTAAGCTACATCAGCCGATAGCCAGCACTATCTATAGTAGTGATAGATATAGGTAAGCTAAGCTATATCAGCCGATAGCCAGCACTACCTATAGTAGTGATAGATATAGGTAAGCTAAGCTATATGAGCCGATAGCCAGCACTATCTATAGTAGTGATAGATATAGGTAAGCTAAGCTATATCAGCCGATAGCCAGCACTATCTATAGTAGTGATAGATATAGGTAAGCTAAGCTACATCAGCCGATAACCAGCACTATCTATAGTAGTGATAGATATAGGTAAGCTAAGCTATATCAGCCGATAGCCAGCACTACCTATAGTAGTGATAGATATAGGTAAGCTAAGCTACATCAGCCGATAGCCAGCACTATCTATAGTAGTGATAGATATAGGTAAGCTAAGCTACATCAGCCGATAGCCAGCACTACCTATAGTAGTGATAGATATAGGTAAGCTAAGCTATATGAGCCGATAGCCAGTACTATCTATAGTAGTGACAGAGATAGGTAAGCTAAGCTACATCAGCCGATAGCCAGCACTATCTATAGTAGTGATAGATATAGGTAAGCTAAGCTACATCAGCCGATAGCCAGCACTATCTATAGTAGTGATAGATATAGGTAAGCTAAGCTACATCAGCCGATAGCCAGCACTACCTATAGTAGTGATCTGCCACTTTTTGGATCAAGTTACCTTTTAGTTTTCTGCAATATAAATTTGTGTACCAGATGGTGCTGATGCTCACTTATATAAAGACACGTTAGCGGATCTAGCCTACATGTGTCTATAGCAGCGAAACTGAACTCATAGTCAAAGCACCTTAACACAGACTTATCAAAAAATAATATTAGAGTAATTGTAACCACAACCACCGAACATCATACAAAGTTAGGGGAACAGTGAAACATATTATATTTTAAATATTTGCCAAACCATTTGTCAACCACATGTATCTGAACATAAATAAGGTGTTTTAAACACAGCGAAAGTGAATTAAGACAGATGACTGTTGATTCAAGGCCATCCATCCCTCCTGGTCTTTACTGGTTTGTACAGTGGCTCTCAAAAGTATTCACCCCCCTTGGACTTTTCCACATTTTATTGTGTTACAACATCAAATCAAAATGGATTTAATTAGGAGTTTTTGCCACTGATCAACACAAAAAAAGTCCATAATGTCAAATTGAAAAATAAAATCTACAAATTGTTCTAAATTAATTACAAATAGTAAATAGAAAATAATTGATTGCATTAGTATTCACCCCCTTTGCTATGACACACCTAAATAAGCTCTGGTGCATCCAACTTAGAAGTCACATAATTAGTTGAATGGAGTCCACCTGTGTGCAATTAAGGTGTTTCACATGATTTCAGGTTAAATACACCTGTCTCTGGGAGGTCCCACAGTTGGTTAGTACATTTCCTAACAAAAACTACATCATGAAGACAAAGGAACATTCAAAGCAAATCCGGAATGAGGTTCTTCAAAAGCACCAATCAGGGGTAGGATATAAGAACATTTCCAAGGCATTGAATATCCCCCGGAGCACAGTAAAGTCCATTATTAAGAAATGGAGAGAATATGGCACAACTGTGAATCTGTCTAGAACAGGCCGCCTCAAAAACTGAGTATCTGGGCGAGAAGGGCACTAGTCAGGGAGGCCACCACGAGGCCTATGGCAACTCTAAAGGAGTTACAGTCTTCCACGGCTGAGCTGGGAGACACTGTCCATACAGCAACAATAGCCCGGGTGCTTCACAAAACTGGCCTTTATGGGAGAGTGGCAAAAAGAATGCCATTGTTGAAAAAAACTCACATCTAAACTTGGCTAGAGTTTGTCAGAAGGCATGTGGGAGACTCTGAGACCAAGTAGAAGATTCTATGGTCTGATGAGACCAAAATTGAGCTTTTTGGCCTCAACGCTAAGCGCTATGTTTGGGGCAAGCCTAACACCGCACATCATCCTGAGAACACCATCCCTACCGTGAAGCATGGTGGTGGCAGCATCATGCTATGGGGATGCTTCTCTGCGTCAGGGCCTGGAAAGCTCGTGAAGATAGAGGGCAAAACGGATGCAGCAAAGTACAGAGAAATCCTGGAGGAAAACCTGCTGAAGTCTGCAAGAGACCTGGGACTTGGGAGAAAATTCATCTTCCAGCAGGACAATGACCCCAAACATACAGCCAAAGCCACATTGGAGTGGCTTAAAAACAAAAAGGTCAATGTCCTGGAGTGGCCCAGTCAAAGCCCGGACTGCAATCCAATTGAGAATATGTGGAAAGAGTTGAAAATTGCTGTTCACCAAAGGTCCCCATCCAACTTGACGGAGCTTGAGCAATTTTGCCAAGAAGAATGGGCAAAAATTGCAGTGTCCAGATGTGCAAAGCTGGTAGAGACTTATCCAAATAGATTCATGGCTGTAATTACTGCCAAAGGTGTCTCTACCAAATATTGACTCAAGGGGGTGAATACTTATGCAATCAATTATTTTATGTTTTGTATTTGTAATTAAATTCAGAACAAATTTGTAGATTTTATTTTTCACTTTGACATTATGGACTTTTTTTGTGTTGATCAGTGGCAAAAACTCCTAATTAAATCCATTTTGATTCCATGTTGTAACACAATAAAATGTGGAAAAGTCCAAGGGGGGTGAATACTTCTGAGAGCCACTGTAAGACTATATAAAGAAATGGTTTTACTGTATGCTGCACATAAACACAGTCACCTTTCAGTTTAGTTTACTACTGCAAATCGTTTTGCTATTCTCATAACTCAGAGACCTCAACAACTAAATGCATTAGGTATGTTTATTATTATTTGTTGTTACTAATGGAACATTATTGCAGGTATAGTTTACCAAGCATGTGCTTTAGCAACACAATCAGATGTTTTGTGATTTCAAAAAGCATGCCAGGAACAAAAAACGAACAGAATGCATTGACCTGCATCCACAGTAGAAAAGTGTAAGGATGACTTCAGTGCAAATGTATGTTATGTACACACGGACGGAAGGAGAGGCATCTCCAAATTACCCTGTGTTCTGATACCCTCTATGATTAAAGAAAAACCTTTCAGAGTTTCATCACAATTCTCTGGATATATGTAACAATACATACGAGTGGGTTAACTGGAGATCGTGTAGTGTTCACTTTGCAGGTTGTCATTAACTGACACAGCAGGCAGTACTTACAGAAGACCAGATGCAGTTATCAGAAGTGCACTTGGAGTCATATGCATTAAAAAGCTGAAATCGTATTTCATATTCAAGGCTCCTTTGGCACTTGCCAAAGTCCTAATCCTCGAATTTGAAAGACAATAGCCAGCATCTATTAAACTGCCATCTGCCATAACGTTTTGTGAGACAGAAGGAAAGGTGCTGTGAAATGTAAGCATTAAGTTAATCACAAAAATAACTGAATCCAGCACCCCACAAACAAAACACTTCGAAGTGGCTGGTTTTTAAAATGGTTAAATACGAAGGAACTGGCATTATTGTTCCTAATATATATATATATATATATATATATATATATATATATATATATATATATATATATATATATATAAAACTTTGGACATTGTACAACATGGGACAAAAATTAAAAATGTTATATTTTTAGGAACAATAGTTTTGTAAAATCAAAAAAATATTGAAAAGTAAGTAGAATCATGAGAAGAGAGAATCTGAATGCAAAGCCTTTGAACTGAAGTGAGCTAAGACAGAGAGAGAGAGAGTAAACAGGAGAGAGATGGAAAAGCAAACAGCAGTTTCTCAGCAATTACTGAGCGTGAATCTTGCAGCAGGAGGGTGTGTTGCTCGCACCAGGTAAACATTCTCACCTGACTCAGATGACAGAGCCAGGGCTACAATTAACACAACAGCCATTAACTCCCTTGGATCAACAACACTGTCATATTCAGTTTGGTTAAAACGGAAATCACAAGCAAAAATTAAAAGAAAGCTGTCCCATGCTGTGAATATGTGATCAGCATTCTTATTGTTCTCTGTGTGCTACCTGGGAATAATCTTTAGAAATAACATTTAACTATGAAGCAGGTCAAACTTGTCAAACTTACAAAGCAATGCTGTTATACTTTAAGCGTTGAACTGATAGTGTGCTAAATACAAAACACAACTTTTCTGCACAAACATTCATTATTGAAAAAACAACAGATATTTAGAAAAATGAACAATACAAATCTTCCATATCTGGTCAACATATATATGTTTTTGCTTTAACCAATCAGATGTGTCATTCAAGAAAACAAGGACCACATTGTAATTTGAACCTTGGTAAAAATAATAATAAAAGAATAGAAAATATTAGGAAAAAAAAACTTTGTTTGTATACATTTATACCTAGGCTCTGTTTGGACTTATTTTTCAGGGCCTTTTAAAATACTGCAATAAATCGCTTACCTTTTAGAGTAAGGCATTGATTTTTGAGGTGACTAGGTTCTTTACTGAATCATCACGATTCACCACCATCATCATTAAAGCTAAGGAACATCACAGCAAAAGAAACGGGCATCAATCATATCTGACACTTTCCTATTGTTGACTTTGGTTGTCAGTTTTTCTGCCACTCAGTCACGACATGTCGTGAGCCCAGCTGGTCAGGAAAGACTCATAAACTGAGTGGGGAAACCTCTTGTATAATAAACTGGTTTCAAGATGTTTCAATGAAGGACCCCAGTCAAATACTTACTCTAAAAGGTGCCTGATTTATTTGTTTGTGAGCCCCTGAAAAATAAATGTTGAAAAGGAAAGCAAGCCCGGTTGTACTCTTTCCACACTACCTACACCACAGGATTTCCATTCAATCATAGTCCTGTTATCATAATCATGCTTTTTATAGGTAGTGTGAATTGGGTATTACTCCCATCCCCTACCTCCCTGTGTGATACAACAGGCAGTACAATATCACTTCATGCCTTTCGAAACGGTTATTGATGTTCTACCTCTGCTCCTAACCCTGGCTAGCTGGTGTTATAAGCATAGCCTGAGCGGGCTTGCTTGGAAAGCAGCACTTATAGCCTGAAATCATGCTGTGGAGAGGTGTGATCCGATCCCCTTGTGACATTGTGACAAGGACCTTGGCCTGAACTAGACCTCCATGAATGGAGCCCCGATTGCCATCGATCTGTAACTCAGAGCCAGGGAGAGAGCAGTCTTTCTCTTTCTCTGCCCATGGACGTGTATGACTCAAGTGCACCAGCTCTGCTAAGCTCAGTAAGCTAGTGGGATGGTCAGAGAGAGTGCACAAGCTATAAGGAATGGATGGTAACAGTAAAGATTTTTCTTCCTTATTATTATCGTGTGCAATCATATTACTGCCCTTCCCCTTTCATGTATTTATTTTCTGAATATCAGTTACTGATTAATTTTTCATTTACTGCTGTGGCAGGGGATACATATCAGTGACATGGTTGTTTCTGCTGTAACGCTGATGCTGAATCATTAGGATCCTTTAAGACCCAACTTTTGGAATCAGTTAGCTACTAGAAACCTGATGAGCACTGATGGGCCAAATGGCCTCTTGTTCCTCAAAGTTCCACTCTAAAGCCTGGTCATGCTACTGTGTGAACTAAACAGGCTACTGTGTGCAGCAGGAGGTAGTTATGAACATATAGCTCTGTTGTATCTTGGAGAAGTAAAACAATATTGGTAAAAAAAAAAAATCTCACTCACACACAGATCATTTAAGGAGGTATTACTTGGTTTTAAACAGCAATACCAATAGCTCCTTGTACATCAAGCTACAGTACCTACTCCCTGCTCATTCGATACCAACCTATGATGTATTGTTTAATTTAAAAGAACAAAGCTACAGTGCAATAACTGAAACCTGTCCAGCAATACTACCTTCCACCATAACCCTGTTATTCCACCTTAAATCACTTTCTTGTTGACACCCCCCATGCCACCATGTATCTTGGTTAATGTGAATTCTAAACATGGTACCACAGCACAAAAAAGGGACTCCTGCCTCCGGAGAGTTGATTACTGTCATAATTTGATTAGCGAGTTCAATTATTGTTTAAAAATGTATACAGGCCTGTTGGGAAGGTAAAGCTGGCAGTAATTAGGTCTGCAAAGTGCTGGTTTTTCAGGCGTGGCCCAGTGCCCATCAAAGGCTTCCTATTCGTGGCTTGAATATACAGTATGTGAAAGAATTTGGTTCCAAAGGTTTGAACACACAGCCATGAATTAAAAATCCAATCCAATAACATTAAGAAGATACTTCCACTAACACTGCCTCATGAGTTACAATGTAGGCAATGTTTTACAAACATTAGATACATGAGAAGCTTACAGTTACAATTATGTGAGCATGTTTTCAAGCACAGTATGTCAATGCCATAACACCCCACCATGGTTGTAAACCCACAGATTCCAATACAATAACTTTCATCACAATTGGATAAGAAGTTTTCCAGATATACATGTTCAAATGTGTGACATATGGTGGTTGGACAGACAAATTCTAAAACTCTCAATAATTTGAACTAACTAATGTCCCAATTTGATAAGCTGCAATATGACAGTACAGACATACAGCCATCTCAATGATATAAGTTAAAAAAGAGCAGAATTGAATGCATGCAACTTTCAAAACTTGCAGCAACCATGGTGCCAAATTATGGTCAGAATCCTGTGTTTATGTCCTGTGTTACTGTCATGTGTTTATGTCCTCAACTTCCACTCAGTGTTTTGTTTTTCAAAAAATGAAAACACACACACACACACACACACACAGACACACAGCTACCAGTTCAAAGACGTACCAGATTCATACAGTAAATGGCATGCAGCAGCAAGGCAAAGTTTGTACAAGGGTGAGGAAAATGCCACCTAATTAGAACACATGTGCTCCGGAGCATCTGGCTCACAGAGCTGCATTTTACACGTATGGGCGAGTTGTCGTGGTGACGGTCACATGACCAGCTAGGAGCTGAAACTCTGGGGCATGGTTCCAGAAGCACTCCTAACATGCTCTGACAGTCAGCAGATGGCCGGCCATTCATGGGGCCAAACACTGCCAGCTCCGCTCCCCTTAAGGCCAGCTCATGCTCACTCATTATCTTCACTACCAACCAAAGGGCTCGCGCTACCATTCCAAAAAATATGGGCTGGTTTGCAGCTTAATGAAAGGAGTGCTGACTAAAGTTCTGAAATCCATTTCCGTACCTCTTAAAAGCACAAGCAGCACCATCACTGGCCCCCCTTGCTTGTATTTTATACTACAGTGTGGGATACTCTAAGACATAGAAGTAAACGTTGCTGCTGCTTCCTGATCACTGCCTGTGCTGTAGCTCAGTTTTAATCTCATGGTGTAGCGCCAATCAATCAATCAATTACACATAAAGTCATTAGATACCTAGTCGAAATTCATTATACATTATACAGGTCTCAAGTGGTTCCAAGATTTGGGGATTTAATTTGTAGAACATTTTCTTGATGGAAAAAGTTGTCTAGATCAGGAGTTCCAAACTTTTTTATTTTAATTTTATTTTTTTACCTGAGACCCACCTGTTCAGCTGCATTAGGCATTGTGGGCCACTAGTAGCAATTCTTAAGAAAAACGACACATTCAAACATTTTTAAACCTGTAACAGTGTATTTAAACATAATCTATTTTGTTATATTTTCATTTAAATCTTATTTTATTGTAGCAAAAATGTTCAAATGGAAGCTTGTGTCTCACAACTAAAACTATAGTTTTTATTTTGAGTGTATGGATAAGTTACATACGGAAACATTTGCTGCTGCAGAATGAAGTTGCTGCAGACCTCCTATTTTACAATATCTTTGGGGAATGTAAACAAACTTGACTGTCCACATAGTCTGCTTCCTGGAAAAGCACACAAAAGAAAAGGCTAAATTGTTAAAAAACACGGTAGAGCCCAAAGAACTATTATTCAGTATCAAGTGAATTTTACTGTATGAACTCGTTCTGCAGCTTTAAATAAAAACAAACCATTGCAGGATTCATAAGCATGGGTGCAGTAAACATGTGAAGAGTCTCTGGTGTGTAGCTGGCTTCTCAAACAGCACGTGGCACAGGGTTTGCAGGTGTAGGCATTCATTAAAGGCTCCTGCAGCTCTACCTGCGTGAAGTATTTTTACCTCCAGTCCCAGGGAAGGAGCCCTCTCTATGGAGAGCAGGAGAGCTCATTAATGAGGCTAATTAGGTGTAAAGGGGGTTGAGGCTGGCATCAGCTGCAGCTTATCGCAGCTAATGATTAAGCTGTGTAATCTCTACCAGAGAACAACAGCTGACCAGGCTCCAGGGTAACCGACACTCACCGACAACGATTTCAGCACCTGAGCAACCTGACCACAGAGTCACTGGAGAAACACACAGATTCCCTTTCTTATTAACCCTCTTGAAGTCACAGGCTTACACACTGTACTACAGGCTACAGGCTTTAATCAATATATACACTTAACAGTGGGAACTCCTAAGGGTGAGTGTACCAGTGCTAAAGTCAACCTCAATGAAAAGCTGCATAAAAAAATACATACATTTGTTTTTTCCCCCCTGCTTTTGTCTTGCTACTGTGGTAATGTTCTGCTCAAATATGCAAACCGGGAGCAACAAAATAGCGTTTTTATGAACTAAACAATGCATAGGAAAGGGAGAGTCAAATCAGCACGACACTCCAAAATATCATTTGACATTTTAGTGCTGCTCTGGTTACAGTTCTCTAAACGAACATAACACATGAAAAAAAAAAACACACACGACTTCCCATACATTCAGTAGCTATATATTGTATACATGTTTTACTGTATGTGGCTTTTTGATAATGGTATAAAATTGATATGATGTGAGTTACCATCTATCTACCTTTCCACTTTTTGAAAGCAACATTTCTGATGTGCTATGATTATAAAAGGGTGATTTTTATACATTTATAAAGGTTAAGGTTATTATTATTATTTATTTCTTAGCAGACGCCCTTATCCAGGGCAACTTACAATTGTTACAAGATATCACATTATTTTTACATACAATTACATTATTTTTTACATACAATTACCCATTTATACAGCTGGGTTTTTACTGGAAAAATCTAGGTAAAGTATCTTGCTCAAGGGTACAGCAGCAGTGTCCTCCCACCTGGGATTGAACCCACAACCCTCCGGTCAAGAGTCCAGAGCCCTAACCACTACTCCACACTGCTGCCCAGTTGTGTCATATCCCTGAGATCATCTTGTTTGCTAAGATAATCTTTTTAAGATAAGCTATTGTCTGTCCTTCCTAAAGATCATGGGAGACAGTAACCTTTGAACTCGGTTGGCCCTTAAAAAAGGATTTCCAGGTAATACAAACTGTACGAACACAGCCACACTGACTTAGAAACAAGTCTGTATTTTACTGTATAAAAAAAAACTGATCAGAGTTAATTGAATTATATTCTTTATCAGTCCATTTCGGATTCCCTTATTACAAAAAACGAGTCAGTGTTAATCAGAGCACCAATATGAATATAACAAAGGCTCCTAGCTATTGTTACAGTAACTGTATTGCTGAGAAATAATGAATTCAGCAGTCAAGTTTGCACATTCACTGGCTGGTATCTTGTGCCCTGAGGAAACAGCAGCAGCCGTTCGCAGCTGGCACCGGGTTCCGCTGTGTGCCAGGAAATGGCACATCGCTCCCACTCCCTCACACATGCACAGACACCACTCAGCCAGCTCAACAGCTTCTCTGAGCACAGTGCTTGGAAACAAGCCTCACACTCCTACCAGATATGTTCTACACTGCAGTGCAGGTCATGTCTGTATTCTATACATAGACATGCTTGTCTTCCTGGGGCATTTGCCTGTTCTACCCCACTTTCAAGTGACCACACTGCCTAACAACCTGTTCCACAGTATAAAGGGCTGCCTTTTAACAAGGGAGCACTGTGCTATGTATTTACTACCAATGCAGAAGGACTGATAAAATCCCAATAGGGTAGCCGTTATTCCTATGCTCTGCCGCTGGAATTCATTATGAATCTGTGGCCATTTGGTGAAGTTTAATCTTCAGAAAATAAACTAGACAAGTAGAACTGATCATCTAATTTGTATTTTATATACAATACATTATTTCAATAAAATCTGTAATTAATATAAAATATAAAATAAAATCAACCAATATAAGAGCTGTATTTTCTCTGCAGCAGTCCAATCATAAGTGAGTGGAGGCGGGACATAAACATTTGAAGGTCTTTAGTAGGTTTAACCAGTGGGTTTAAGCAATAAGTCAAAGATCTGCCTCTTGTTATGCAGCTGTATGCAGCTGTCAAAGATCCTGCCCCTGGTTTTGCAGCTGTCCAATCATTAGTGAGCAGAGGCGGGACATAAATATGCTAAGGTACCGGTTTCGTGTGATATTGTTTATTATAGAGATTGTTATTGAAAATTATATTGAGAACTTCGAAGTAATATTTCAAATGGCTTTTTACAAATTAAAAAAACAAATGTCATCAGACAACGGAAACATCGTAGTCGTTTTGGTTACGAATCAATTTTCAAGAAGAACTTTCTCAGAAAAAATGAAGGTATACACCACAAAGGTAAGGGATATACTCGCCACTTCCAAAATTCAAATTATGAAAGGTATCTGCCACTTAATTTAAAAAGCTATACTGCTGAACTGTCTTTTGTTCAGTACAGAAAAGGCGATATGGAACAGCACTGGCAACAGCAATCGGATGTCTAACCAAGTCAGCACAAAAACATGAGCGTTCCCAAAGCCACTTGCGAGCCACTGTTACACTCAAAACCTTTGGACAAACTCGGATTGATGTTGAACCGGATGAGCAGAAGCGTAGGGATACAGTACATCACAATGAGCAAGTAAGAAAAAAAACGGGAGGTTCTTAAATGCTTGATTGATTCTGTTGTTTACCTTGGCAAGCAAGAACTGGCATTCAGCGAGCACGATGAAGGCACCAATTCCTTAAATAAAGGTAATACGTGGAATTACTTTCTCTGATTTCTGATTATGACAGCATGTTAAGCAATCACTTGTCAATAGCTGCAGTATTCTCAGGTACTTGTAATAAGAATCAGAACGGCTTAATCTCTTCAGTGCCTCAGTTTCTGCTAGATGCAGAAGTACAGGAAGGAAGTCAAGTACGTAGCTGTAATGGTAGATTAAACAACTAATGCTGGAAACGCAGCTCAGCTGTCTTGTGTTTTCAGGTGTGTGACTGAGTGGCCTGAAAGAATGGTTGTTCTGTGAAAATGTGTTACAATTACTAAAAGAAAATTAATAATAAAAATGCTTGTAAAAAAACCTGAATTCCCATTGGGTTTATATATTTTTAGATTCTATTGATTTTTTTTTGTATTGCTATGCAGGACAGCCATTATAAGATTGTTACCTTTATTAAAAATGTGCACGGATTAATCTACCGATTAATCAACTAATGCCCATAAATTAACCAATCAAAATTTTTAATCGAGTGACAGCTCTAATTAATTATATATATATATATATATACACACACACACACACACACACACACACACACATACACACAGTCTAACATCACTATAAAGAACCCTTCTTATAACAAACCCCCTTTTTTAAACCATCCAAGCAGCAAGAACCATTTTTTTCAATGGAAATTAGCCCTATATGCCTTACTCATGCAGCGGCCATGTTAGGTTGAAAACGAGGCTTGGTGTGCGAGCAACTGTCATGGCCCCTGCAGCTACTGATAATATCACTATGTGGACGAAATCTTTAATATGTGTTCCTCAAATAAGTTTAAGAAATTGATAATTGGGCAGATAATAATCCGAGGATTCCAAAAAACATTACAGCAGAAAGGGTACAGCAATTGGATCGAGGGTTATATTCATGAAGTAGAAGGTAAATTAGCAAGTGTATTTGTGATCGGAAAGTGAATAAGCTACTAGCCTATACTAGATTCATAAAATATGTTTAGATCTCTCAGTTTTAGTTAGAGAACGTTTACTTGAATTAATATTGATGTTGATATTAAGCCTCTGTATTGTTTCACGTTTACTGGTTTGGTATAAGCATGTGTTAATTGTTTTCTAAATACAGTTAAGAGGCAGGAGAATGGATGTAGCGTTAGCGCTGAGGCGTTCCGGTCAATGAAAAAGAATGAGTCACCTTACAGGGTTCAGGTAACACCATATCTGAAAACCTAGGTTTGTTTCTCAAAGCTTAGTTCTGTTCAGTTATTAATTCCATTGTTAAGATTCTGTTCAGTTGTATACTAATCCACTGTTCCATTAGCACATTCAATGTTTTGTGTGTAGAACAAGTGTAAGTATAATAATAATAAGGTAAGTAAAGACATTTTAAAAACAAGAATCAAATGTCCCTCTTTCTGTTATTCCTGTACAGTTTATTTGGAGTTAATGTAACGTTTAGGATCTCCTTTCTGAGCAAGTATTGTGTAACTCAAGCATATTTTTTGTTAACTCGCGTTACTAAACGTTTTTGTAATTTTGTTCAGTTGTGCTTAATAAAGACTCTTTTTGTACACTCAGTGTGTCGTATACGTTTTTTTTTTAATACAAACTGGGCATTGCATCCCACAAGGCACATTCCCTTTAGTATCCATGCATAATCTCAAGCTTCTGCATCTTACTTATCTATTGATTAGGACTGATTGGAAATGCTCAATTGGCTCCTGGACAGTATAACTGAAATGTAATCAAATTTGTGACTATAATGAAGAATATGTACATTCACACAGAAATGAAAGTTGAGCTTTCTCTTCAGAAAAATTGGGGCTGGCAAGGGTTAGCTACCCTTGTCGGCAGTATCCAGCTCTGTGTTTACAGGATGCTGGAGACACCCGCCCAAGGCTTCTAAGAAATTAAAGAGAAAAATACCTCTAGAGTCTGCGAGAGCGGGGGCGGAAGATGACTCAGTGTTGGACAACACGGTTAACGACTTAGGAACGGAAATGGATAGGAGTATGGAGAGTACTTCACAAAAGACAAGTTCAAGATCTGCAGTTAGCAAAGACATGGAACTCCAGGTTTGTGTTTGCGGCTGGAGCAAGACGACAACGGTCAGGGGTTTGAAGATTCATCAAGGGAGAATGAAATGCTTGAGGGAGAAGGGGCAAGGGCCTCGCATTGATCAGTACTTCTTAAGAAGTCAGTAAAGTCAGTTGAATGAAATCCAGCGACAGGAAGCAAACCACAGTTTGCAGGATATCAGCACCCCTGTCATAGATGTGAGGAGGACACAGTTAGTGATGAACCTAATGATCCTTGTGAACCCGGTCAGACAAACCAGCATAAGAGAGAAAAGAACCTCGACGGGCACAAACCTGGAGTTAAATGGCCAAGAGCTTGTGAGAAAACTGTATGGGACACAGTAAACACAGATCTCTGCTTTGCATTGGAAAGGTTAAGTGGAACAGTTGAAAAGAAGCTGGATAAATTTGGGGACATCATCTGCGCATATGGAAGCGAGAGGTTTGGAGTTGAAAAAAGGAGGGAAAAAGTACAAACTATTCCTGGAAAGTCTAGACGGCAGCAGGAGATTGAACGCTTATCATAAAAGATAAGCTTGCAACATTGCGCAGAGCTGAGCGCCTACGGAAACGCTACAAAAAAAAGGAGCGTGCGAGAACTAACTTTTATAAAGACCAATTCAAATTTGTAAAGAAGTTAGTTATTCACCAGTGAGAAGAATGGCACACTAAAAGCATCTAAGTTTGAGCTGGAGAGATATTTGGAGGAAACACATACAGATTCAAAAAGACAGGAGCCTATGTCAAATCCTTCAAACATCCCACCTATCAATCCACCAGAATACCAAATGGAGGACTGTGCACCTAAGTGGAAGAACAAGCTGTGAAAAAAGCAAGGGCTTCATCATCACCAGGGCCTAATGGAGTTCCGTACAGAGTGTACAAGAGTGCTTCAGGAGTTCTACGAATTCTGTGGAAATTGATGAAAGTGGCATGGGAAAAACAGGTTGTACCAAGAGCATGGCGCCGAGCAGGAGGAGTCTTTATACCTAAAGAAAAAGATTCTACAAGCATCAGTCAGTTTTGCCCTATTTCTCTATTAAACGTAGAAGGCAAGATTTTCTTCAGCATTATTGCTCAGAGATTGTCAACTTACCTATTAAAGAACTGCTTCATTGACACTTCAATACAAAAAGCGGGCATTCCAGGTTTCCCAGGATGCTTAGAACACATCAGTGTGATCTGGCAACAAATTCAATCAGCTAAAAAGGAGAGGAAGGAGCTCCATGTGACATTCCTGGATTTGGCTAATGCATATGGTTCAGTGCCACATGAACTTCTATGGGCAGCATTTGATTTTTTCAGTGTACTGATGACAATAACAAATTTAGTGAAAGCCTACTTTGGAGATTTGCAATTTAGTTTTTCAACTTTAGAATTCAGCACTACATGGCAATGCCTAGAAGTTGGAATAATGGCAGGATGCACCATTTCTCCACTGGCTTTTACCATGGCAATGGAAGTAATCATTAGGGCATCAAAATGGGTAGTGGGAGGAGAGCGCGTGGCTTCTGGAATGCGACTACCACCAATTCGAGCATACATGGATGACATGACAACCATGACTACAACAGTAGCCTGCACTAATCGGTTATTGGGCAAATTAACCGATAACATTGAATGGGCACGAATGCAATTCAAGCCCACTAAATCAAGGAGCATCTCTATAATTAAAGGTAAAGTAGTAGATAAAATGTTCTTCATTAACGGTGAGGCAATACCAACAGTGTCTGAGAAGCCAGTGAAGAGTCTTGGGAGATGGTACGATGGGGATCTAAAGGACATAGTTCGTGTAGGAGAAGTTAGACAACAAGCAGTGGAAGGGTTGAAGAGCATAGACAGCAGCGCTTTACCAGGCAAACTAAAACTCTGGTGCTTTCAGTTTGGTCTACTGCCGAGGTTGCTGTGGCCACTGACTGTGTATGAGGTTTCTTTGACAACATTAGAGAAGCTGGAAGCCTTAATCAGTTCATGCATGAGGAAATGGTTGGGAGTTCCACGTTGCCTCAGTAGAGTGGGACTTTATGGTAAAGGAATACTGCAGCTACCTGTCTCCGCTCTAACCGAGGAGTTTAAGTGCGCCAAGGTCCGACTGGAAATGACATTAGTAGAGTCACACGTCAAATGTGTAAGGGAGGCAGCACCTGTGCTGGAAAGTGGAAGAAAGTAGGTGGCAAAGAAAGCTATGGAGGATGCAAAGGCTACCCTTCGAATTGGTGATCTCATGGGGCAAGCTCAGCATGGAAGAGGGGGTCTTGGTCTCAGTTCAGCTCCTCCTACATGGCACAAGGCAGCCCCAGCTCAATGGAGGAAGATGGTAGTCAACGAGGTACAAAAGCAGGAGGAGAGGATGAGGTGTATAAAGGCCATTTCCCAGGCCAAGCAGGGAGAATGGATGAGATGGGAGAGTGTGGAACAACGCAAGATTGGCTGGCAAGACCTGTGGTCAATGGAACAGAGCAGGATCAGTTTCCTCATCAGGTCAACATATGATGTTCTCCCATCACCACAGAACCTAAACCTCTGGGTAGGAGAGGATCCCTCATGTCCTTTGTGTTCATCACCTGCAACATTAAGGCACATTTTGACAGGTTGTAAGGTGGCTCTTAGCCAAGGACGGTTTACTTGGCGCCATGACCAGGTGCTGCGATGTTTGGCCTTAGCATTGGAAGACAAGCGTAACATGACCACTAAGTTGCCACCTGTTCCATCAAAACATTACACACAAAAGACAACATTCCTCCACCCAGGAGAGCAACCACCAAGAAAAGGTGTTAAAACCAATCCTCGCCCAGGACATCTGGAAGCTGCTAGAGACTGGAAAATGCTGGCAGATGTTGGTCAACGGCTTATTTTTCCACCTGAGATTGCCACCACTAACCTTCGACCAGATATTGTCTTGTGGTCTGGATCAGCACACCTTGTTCACCTGGTAGAGTTAACAGTGCCATGGGAGGATGCTGTAGATGAGGCGTATGAGAGGAAGAAACTGCAGTATGTTCAACTAGCCACTGAAGCGGAACAGCGAGGATGGAGAGTCCGGGTTTACCCAGTGGAGGTGGGTTGTCGAGGATTTGTGGCACACTCTACAACCCAGTTTCTCAAAGACGTCGGATTCAGTGGCCAAGAGTTGCGTCGCACAGTGAAGAACTTATCTGAAGCAGCAGAGAGGAGCAGCTGTGGTTGAGACGGAAAGATTCTGGCTGGGGATCTCAAGCACAATAGAAAGAAAGAAACGCTAATGTACAGGTAAGTAAGCTGGGCTGAGTTGAGTGGGGGATGGAGGGGGGTGATTCTGGGATGCCAGAATCACCGTCGAGCCCTCTTGAGGTGTCGTGGGCTAGTCGACGAAACACCGAGGATGGAAGGTGCCCACTTGAAGACCCCAGAGATGTACCCTACTTAGCTCAATCCAGACAGTTGTCATGCTGATGCGCTGGGGAGACTGCACTGTGGTTGATCCCCGGAGCCAGCATCGCAGCCGTTGTGTGTGCTGATGCGCTAGGGAGGCAAAATAAGCTGATCCCTGGAGCCAGCATTACACTTCAACCATCAACACCTGACAGAAGGATATCTACATCATCATATGGAAGGAAGCGCAAATGGATGGAGACACCTATGGATCACATTAGTTTACTATAAAGCTACGTCTTAGTTGGTGCTTATCTTGGCGAGAGCCGAGTTCAAATCAGCATCGTGTAATGGAAATCATACATGTACAGAATTTGGAGTTTTAACATCTACCTGGATAAAACAATCTCGGTAGTGAACTTTCTCCAGTGTGAATGTATTATTCTCTCAGTGAAAACAAAGACCTTGCTCGTTTGGTTGTTAGTAGCTTATTGAACCCATAATCTCGTCAAGCAGCTTCTTGAAGGATCCCAGGGTGTCAGCTTCAACAACATTACTGGGGAGTTGGTTCCAGACCCTCACAATTCTCTGTGTAAAAAAGTGCCTCCTATTTTCTGTTCTGAATGTCCCTTTATCTAATCTCCATTTGTGACCCCTGGTCCTTGTTTCTTTTTTTAGGTTGAAAAAGTCCCCTGGGTCGACATTGTCAATACCTTTTAGGATTTTGAATGCTTGAATCAGATCACCGCGTAGTCTTCTTTGTTCAAGACTAAATAGATTCAATTCATTTAGCCTGTCTGCATACAACATGCCTTTTAAAACGGGGATAATTCTGGTCGCTCTTCTTTGCACTCTTTCTAGAGCAGCAATATCCTTTCTGTAACGAGGTGACCAGAAATGATGGCAACGGTTGCATACGTCACACATGATTTACACTATTGTAGTGCGAATCATGTGTGACGTATGCAACCGTTGCCATCTTCACACATCATTCAACCATGGCAACAGGCGTGAGGAAGTAACAAGATTGAAACAGCAAGCACTGAGAAAAGCATGAAAAATATGAAGCAATCTAAGCTGGATGTTTTTCAAGAGAATGGGCACGTAATTACTGTATTCAGCATGTACGTGTACTTTTTATTGTTTTCATTTAAATATACAGTTTAAATGCTGATCAGTGTGAAGTTGTTTTGAAAGAACTACTGTATACTATATACAGTATACTATATAAAGATGTTTAATTCAATTTGGGCATTTCTTCATTATTCTGCAAATTGCCAAACCCTATTATAATGAACAACCTCATATAACAAGCATCCATCAACAGTCCAAAGCACCTTTGACCATTGTTCCATTGTCCAATTTCTGTGTTCTTGTGCATATTTTAGCCTTTTAGTCTTGTTCCCCTTTCTTAACAGAGGTATTCTTACTGCAGCACATCGTTTCAGTCCTGATTTCAAGAGTGATCTTCGTACTGTTGATTTGATGGACAACGACACCTGAGCCTTCTGCCAGTTCTGTTGTCAATTCAACGCTTGTCTTCTTTCTATTTGTTAAGGATATTATCTTCAAGTATCGCTCATCCTTGTTAGACAGTTTTTTGGGTCTTCCAGTCCTGGGTTTGTCAATTACAGATGATGTTTCTCTGTACTTGTTGATTTTGCTTCGGATACCACACCTTGAAAATTGAGTGATGCAAGCTATTTCATTCAATGTTTTTCCTTCTTTTGCAAGTCAAGGTTTTTATAATAGTAGAAAACACTAGTGGAGGCTTTGAGTAATGCACAAGAGTAGAAAAATGCAACATGTCTAAGACTTTTGCACAGCAGTGTGCATTTATTCCCTTCAGATCAGTAGACTTGTGTAGCCTTTTTAAGTACTGGAAACATCGAAATAATAATAATAATAATAATAATAATAATAATAATAATAATAATAATAATAATAATCTCTGTTTAATTATTATTATTATTATTTGTTTATTTAGCAGACGCCTTTACCCAAGGCGACTTACAGAGACTAGGGTGTGTGAACTATGCATCAGCTGCGGAGTCACTTACAGTTACATCTCACCCGAAAGACGGAGCACAAGGAGGTTAAGAGACTTGCTCAGGGTCACACAATGAGTCAGTGGCTGTGGGGGGATTTGAACCACGGACCTTCTGGTTAAAAGCCCTTTTCTTTAACCACTTGACCACACAGCCTCCTCGCACATCCTGCACTCTAGAGAGTGCTTTTACTGGTTGCACCACTCGGGAGGTGTTTAAATACAGTTATCAATGTTAAGGCGCATCATGCTGTGTGATTCTTTGTGACATCTATTGGTCATATTCCACTGTTCCTGTTGTTTTAAAACATGGCATCCAAGCAAAGTAGCATTGTGTAGAATTTACCAAAGCAGAAGAAAATGGAATTTGCCAGCTCAGCTAAGGAAATATTTCATTCAAAGGAGGAAGCACTAGCACAGTTACCTAAAGTGCTCCACAAATATATTTTATTTAACAAAATAGGTAAATGTTTCGTAAGTGTGTGAGTAATGTTTTTCTCGTGCTGATTTAATTTTGTACTTTACACCTTACGCATTTTGGAGTGCATGCTTTTTCTTTCTTAATCTACTTAATTTTAATTTCTGGGGTACACCGCTCACAATACTGTATTTATATGTTTATTTATTTTGAAATAAAGGCTACTTATTGCCACAATATTATTATTAATGGACCACAGAGTTATCACTGACATAAACTCAACAGGATGTTGTTATGTTGTTTTCTTCCCGATTTAGTTCCTGAGAAGAATAGTTGCCGCAGTTCTTATTATTCAGGTGAACTTGCCGCTGTCTGTTATTGTTTTCTGTAAAACATTGATATCCTATCAGTTAAGAATAAGTTGTAAAACTTACAACTGCACTGTCATATTTTCTACATTTTCTTTAAATTCTCAAATTAATAAATCGATACCCGGGTAGTGTGATTTAAAACCTGACTCAGGTTTTTTGGTACCCGTGCTGACCGCTAATATATATCTTAGTAAATTGACTGCAATATAAGGCCACCCTTGCATTAAGTATTGAGGCCACTATCAGCAGTCCCAAACATATCAAAGCGCTATTAAATTACCTCTAGTAAGCCCAACATGATGTAACCCTCTGAAAAGTTAGAAGCATGATGTAACTTATTTCCAAAACACAATCTTCAACAGTAAATTAGAACAGTTTGCATGAGTGAAACTTAACTTTCAATAAACAGTTTTAGCAAATCTTTTGACTATGTACAGTATATGATTGTCACGTGACTGTAAGGGAAATAGTTTCAGATTGACAAAGTGCAGTTGCAAACCATTAACATACACAATTCCAAGCAGTTTTAAAATACAGTGCACCAACAGCAATGTGTTATGAAACAGTTTAGAAACAGGGATCCACACATTATTAAATAGTTGATTTATTAACATCCTTTTTAAAACAGCGACTAGTCGACCTATTTGACTGTTGTTACCTCCACTACTGGACTGAGATTAGCAGCCGTTCTCCTCCTAGTGTGTCGTGTGGAAGGATGGACATGTAGGAGCAGTGTCTTTTTTAGTCTGCTTAATAAATGTTAAGGTTATTAAAGCACGGTCAAAGCACTCGCTTGTGTTAGTAAAACACTCAATCGACTAAGTAAGACATACGGCTGCTGTAATGCTGCATTGCATAGGCATGTGTAAGGCATGCTTGGCAACGGATTGCTTTTACTCTGGGGACTTACAGATAATGCACTTTTTAAACAAAGAAAATATGATACTTCCCAAATACCAGAATAAATTGTGTGCCTGCAGCTGACAAACTAACAGTGCCAGGAAACAGAGCGCTCTGTCGCATGACCAGCTGCTGAATCCTGCAGTATGGCTTGAGCGTCTCAGACTGCTATCTCATTTCTATTATACATTCTTAATAAACGATTACATTACAAACAGAGTTGCTGCCTTTAATTGGAAACATAAACATTAAACACAGTGTTTATACAGCATCATAAATAGCCATATAAAATGGGGTGGAAATCAGCTGTGTGGCTGCTGAATATGGTTTGTACTACCCAAAGTGATACAATCACAACATTCCCTGAAATACAAATGTAACCATGACCCAATACTTTATACCAAAGCTCCTGTCTGAGCCTGTGACACAGTCGTGACCCCACCCCCGAGGGATCAAAAGCACTGCAGTCACAGAACTCTGCATCATTTTCTTTTATGGGTCTTTCGGCACAAATGTTGTAATGGACTGTCACTTGACTAACTGTAGCCCGTCTGTTGCTCTGCACAATTCGTGTCAGCCTCCTTTGGCCTCTTTCATCAATGAGCCATTTTCGACCACTGGCCTGCTGTTGGCTGGATGTCCTTTGGGTGGTGGACCATCCTTGATACACACGGGAAACTGTTGAGCGTGAAAAACCCAGCAGCGTTGCAGTTCTTGACACACTCAAACCGGCGAGCCTGGCACCTACTACCATACCCCGTTCAAAGGCACTTAAATCTTTTGTCTTGCCCATTTACCCTCTGAATGGCACACATACACAATCCATGTCTCAATTGTGTCAAGGCTTAAAAATCCTTCTTTAACCTGTCTCCCCTTCATCTACACTGATTGAAGTGGATTTAACAGGTTACATCAATAAGGGATCATAGCTTTCACCTGGATTCACCTCGTCAGTCTATTTCATGGAAAGAGCAGGTGTTCCTAATGTTTTGTACACTCAGTGTATATCAACCGGGCGGGTCAAGAACCGAGAAGGAACGATAACTATTAAACAAAGTATTAATTATATCACAATAATCAAACCCTACTCATAATAATACTGTAACTTCCCTTCCTGGAAGTTTACTGTAAAAAAATGTATTTTCTACAATAGGACTGAGTATGGTGTGGGGTCAGTGTTTTTCTTCTTTTTAAACCCTTCCATTTCAGATTAGATTCTTTTCACTGTCTCATGTTGCTGCTTTGCAGAAGTGACAGTGGGAACCTGCAGGACCTGTGTGTCCTGGCCAGCATTCTGAGTTGGTGATGGGACCATCAAGTGGTGCTGTGGAGGGCTGAGAGAGCTCCGAGGTACAGTGCATCCCAATTAAGGGCAGCAAAAACAGACACAGCAGCTCACCTGTCAAGGACTCACCTCAAATACATAACTGCCATTGACAGATGTGCTCAGATGGGCGCTATATGGCTGAAAGCACTCTATCCCAGTAACAAACAAAATATTTCAAGAATGTTCTACCTGGGATACCCTTGAGAACCATCCAAATCAAATATCTGATATTATTATTATTATTATTATTATTATTATTATTATTATTATTATTATTATGAATAATAATAATAATAATAATAATAATAATAAATTTGAGCCTATTATCAGAGAATTATTTAAAATGAAGCGATAACTATTGGGTGTATCACATGTACAAGGAGGTATCAGTTTTCTAAGTCATCACGATGCAAGCTGTGCTGTGAATGGGATCCTTTTGCGCTATTCCATTTACTTTGAATTAATGCTGCGGCGCTTATTTTAAATTGCTAAAAACATCTGCAGTGCTTATTCAAAGGTGGTGGTAATTAGAAGTACTATGGTTTTCGAAAGGCACAATGTTGTATTGCGTTTTTTGTACGATATTTGAGGGAGAGGTATATGGAAGTTTATTTCTGCGGATACAACTTCATCAGCATGGCGAAGAAGTCTTACAACTTTAAACTGAAAGCTGTTGAGCTCGCAGATCAGAATTGAGGCCACATACCAGTGTAGCGTGCAGAGGGAAAATGACTATTCAAAAATGACTGTATAGTCAAAATATGTGAAAACAGAACAAATTCCTAATTTGATTTCCACTTGATTTACAAAAACTGTGGTTGCTGTAGCCAGGTTTTATAGTGTCTAACAAAGAAAGGATCCAGTTAAATGAAACACTGACATTCAGTCCCCTCCCCTTATTATTATTGTTGTGGTACACAGTGCAGGACCTACAAAAACATGTCAGCTGAAGATGATAGAAGCAAGCCATGCAAACCTGTAGCAATCACTTACACTAAGCCAATGCCAACATACAACCTCCCTGAAGAAAGAGCAAGCCATGCAAACCTGTAGTAGTCACTTACATTGAGCCAATGCTAACATACAACCTCCCTGCTGAAGGTAATAAATAAGCAATTAACAAACAATTATCACTGCAAAATAATTGGACTGCTGGACAGTCTGGAATGAACCACGCAGCGCTCAGGATGATTAATGCCTTGCAAGAAGCTTTCCAAAAGAAACACTGACCCGACCCACATATCCACAGGACCTCACCCATTCATGCAACTCCACATGTACAGTTTACAAAAAAACATTAGCACCGTCAACAATTGGGCCAGATGCAATCCATTTTCATGAGTTGGACATAGCAATCAATTAAGAGGAAGACTGGAATTATAGTGATATTAATAATTATACAGACAGTCAAACTGTTTATAGAAGCCAGCCAGAACAGTTGGCAGTTTTTTTTTTTTTACTCCAGACAGTTTTTAAATATATTATTATGGCAAATATTCTAACTATTGTTGACATATATTCTGGTGGGAGAGAATCTATTTCAGAATATAAAGTGGACTCTTGTTATTACATAAGGATGCGGCACCATACTATATTTGAATATTCAATCCTTTACTGCAACTGACTTACATGTAACTCTTCTAAGCTTGTGCCCCCCTGCACTGATATTACACAGCCATACTAAAGCTGCTCTTCACAGGATCAGTGACAACGTTGTTAAAAACATAGTTTTCACAATTTGAAAAAAGTTTCATTTTTTTATTAAGATGTCCTGATGATTGTTTAGGTTTGCTGCAGTATTTGAATTGTTTGCTTAACATGCATCACTGGTATCGGATGACTTTGAACACGACGCTGTCGACTGGCAATGGGCATCACGTAAACTGGCTTGTGTGGAAACCCTTTGAGGCAACGGACTAAGACAGACAAGATGAAGCTGTTGTTTGGAATGCTTGACAACAGATTGCTTTTACTCCAGCGGGTCACACATAATTATTTGTTAAACCAGGAAAATATGATACTTCCAAAATAGCAGAATTGATGCTGCAGCTGCAGCTAACAAACTAACAGTGCCAGAGATTAAAACCCTGAACAAACTGAATATGTACAGGATACAGGGTAGCTGGGGCAGTGTCTGGAATTAAAACAAGCATTCTCTGTATATCCAATTCAATTATAAATCAGCAAGGGTTTTTGCACAGGGTTCAAGTTGTTCCAAGCAAAAAATAAAAATAAAAAAGAAATAAAAAGCTGTTTAAAAGCCACTGCTTTAAATGAAGGATTCTCCTAGTTTGGTGCTGCAAACTCAAGTGCTGCCTGCGCCTCTCTTCCCTGGCTTGCTCCGAGGATGACAGCACTCTGAACATACCCACTGTGGACAGCTCTGAACACATCGTTTAAGAGTTTTCCTGCACTCCTGCTCACATTAATCTTCAGAATGGAAACCATGGTACATTTCTCTGCTAGCCCAAACACTTGCAGAGCTCTCCCACTTCTTGTTTCCCAGAGAAACACGTTGTGCATCAAAAACATTCCTTATGAATCAACTTGGTTTCTCGGATACAAAACAAACCCATTTTTCTGCCAGTTTCACCCAGTCCTTGTTTCTTGTCACCTGGTTAATGAACTTCACTTACTATAATTAGACCTGTCCGTCTGTGCCCCCCCCACCCCCAACCCAAAACATAATGTCAAAAAAGCATCATGACCCTGGGTTACACTGTGTTGCCTGGTAACCAGTGCTTCCTTTTTATTTTTATATAGCGTTTCAATGTGCATAGTTCACTGCTTATATTGATGTTTATGTTAATGCATTACATTGTTTTTTAAAACTTACAGGAATGAGTTTTAATATCACTTTACAATAGATTATTCAAAGAAGAATTGAGACGAATCCGTATGTCTTTCTCGTGGCAGTCTAAACCTTCGGGGGGAAATCTTAAGGAGAGGAGGAAGCCAACGACAGTGTCTGTTGATTACAATACTAGCTCACAAAACAAATTGTTAAAGCTCCGATTGCTACAACTACAGATGGTTAAGAGATGAAAAAGCATGCAAGTCTCTAGCCATGTACTGTGTGTGTGTAGTTTATTCTCCCCTCTGCAGCTCACGCTAATCCATTGTTCCTTATCAGCGTACAGGCTTCATTCTTGTAATTAGCTGTCAGAACAGGGCCGACAGCAGCTTCAAACTGTCCGCTCCAATCATATTAATGAAATGCAATCCACTCAAATGTCCTCGATGCATATCTGTAATTGCATTAAATAGAAAGGCAGGGGACAACCAATTAGTACCAGAGAAGTTTCCATCGGATCAGCCCCGATAAGGGGGTGTACAAAGGGGGGCAAAATGGGGCAAATACCCCCTAATAATCAACTAACTCAGATATCACAGAGATTCAAAAGTTGCCAACAGTAACCAGCAAGGATCTTTACACTCACTCCTCCCGACCACCGCTATTGACCGAATTTATCACCATCTATTAACTATTTGTGCTACATTTACTAAAAAGCTTAATAAATAACTTTTTCAATCTGATTTCTTCAGCTTCTTGTGGTATTTCGAATTGTTTTACGGTGCGCGCCCCCTCTGGATTCTTGTTGAAACATTCTGTCTGGAACATTGGAAGGCTCTACAGGTGCTGGTGTTTCTGCAGCTGAGCCAGGTCCCGAAATGTAACGGATCACGTTTTTCAAACAGTTAGGAGAAATGACTGCGCATCAGGCTGTGCTGAAACATCCCCCGCAGGTATTTACAGGAAATACATTACCTTCCTTCAGTGCAGCATGCTATCAAATGCTAGTAAGACTCGTGAAGGTTGTTGTTAGCACTAATGCACAGCTTTTGGGAAATTGGGGTTTCTATTATGATCTAAATATTGCCAATGTATCAGTGTATCAGATTCTAGACAAATGCATTCGGAAACATCTATACAGGACAATAACCAGACCATACATGTAAACATACCTCAGGAGTTTCAACTGTGTAACTGATATTGCTTTAAAATATTTGCTTTAACTAGAATGTGTTTTTATTTTTATAAAATCGTTCATAAGCTTCAATAATTCAGATAACTAAAATAGTTGAAAGATTTAGATTTACCTTTCAGTGGACCACATGATAATAAACAAAACACAGAAATACATTCGATAGCACTGGCTGTAAATTTATATGGATTTCAATAGAGTTTCAGAAGAGTAACATCTCAATATCAAATGTCTTGCTATTTTGTAAAGATTTTCTAGTCCTAAAGACCGTAATGAATTCAAATGAAAGACCACAGGAACTGCAGATGGATTTGTGGCCATTATTTTAAGAAAATACACAGTATATTACACGTGTATTTGATGCTTGCAAAGGCCCATCTGTCAAAGTACATATAAAACAAAACAACAGTGAATTATTGCATTTCAAAATGCATCCGATTACATTATTCAACTGAGTCTCTATATGAAGTAAACGCAGCTAAACTCCCAATGGATAAATCCAGCCCGGGGGGTAGCTATAGTTGCTTATTTTACGCACTCATGTTTATAATTAAATGATAACGAGTTTAAACCATATTTGAAGTCATGCCTGGTTGGATGTTTCTGTAAGGAACTGTAGTTATTTGACATGACACACATCATGCTTCTATTTCTATACAGCATGCAGGATTGTCAGGATGAATTGGAATGCATTCCAAGCGATGATGCTATGGATTTTCATAGGTCGAGACCATTTAAATAGTGACTAATCAATAGATTTTTCACTCAAACTCATATTTAAACTTTAATGTATTCTACTATAGTACTCGTTTTCTGTATTTCATTGCATGTTTCTCTGAACTTAATTATTATTGACAGCTGTTTTAAATGCAAAACATGAATAGTTTCAAATCAGAAGTCAGTTACCAGCGTCTTGTGATAATGTTGTAGTTACACATGGTGTGTATTTACAATGCACTAACTGTGTACCCACACATGGAATTACAGTATTTAACAATATGTTACTGAAACAACAGTACTCATTCAAATCACACAGTGTCGGATAATACCATATTGTCATAGTGCTCACTCAAATCACACAGTGTCGGATAATACCATAGTGCCATAGTGCTCACTCAAATCACACAGTGTCGGACAATACCATAGTGCCATAGTGCTCACTCAAATCACACAGTGTCGGATAATACCATAGTGCTCACTCAAATCACACAGTGTAGGATAATAGTGACTGACAGAAACTGGAAACTTGATAGAAGGGTTAGACACCAGACATTTTTACAAAGCATTTAGTCCAGTCTTTGTACTATTCATGAAGTCAGAGCTTCCAGTCTCTTAAGGTCGCACAAGTTTGTTTCTCCTATTCATACTGTGGGAGTGATTTACAGACAGGAGTTCATGCTTTGAAAAACAATACAGTCCAACTGTTAAAATTCTTGTTGGATTTTACCTGCCAATAAGTAGTTAAGCCATGAGTTCCATTCCTGGTATCTTTTTCTCATAGAAAACAGACACTAAATTATAAATGAAAGCTTCGAAACAAGTTTGATAAATATTATTAAATGCTTGACCCACCAGGATGATCTATTTCTGATACGTTCAGCCTGCCAGTCTGCATGAGAACTGATCTGCATCAGACACTGCACACAAGATTATTTCAATTCATTATTCTTTAGGTATAGGCTTATTTATGGAAATAATGAATACGTTTTGCAATGCAAATCTTGAGCACAAGGTCTCACCATTATTTTGGTTTAATAACCACAGAAAAATGAAATAAACAAAAATAAAGGGATCTGTGTAAACAGTATATTAAAGTGTCTGCCATGTGCATTCCATAACGAAAGTACAAGTACATACAAACTATACATATACATATATATATATATATATATACGAAATGCAATTTTCATATTGTGATTTAAACTGCACTGATGTATTTGAACTGAGAGGCGATTGCTTAAATGGAAATAATAAGACACACACACACACACGCATAAACACTACAATATAAAACGATTAAAAGCACAGAATGAATAAAACATGTTGTATGGAAAGGTAGAGCTGGAAGGGAATCAGATTGCCTGGGCACAAAGGTAAGAGAACTGAAACCATTCTCATTACTCTAATAGGGGAGCAGAGACCGCTTCCTCGCTACTTGTAGTCATTTCATTCACATTGCATCCACCACCTAGCCTGATATTTAAACACAGAAACTACTGCGTCCCTTGTGGCTCCACATTAGATCATTACTAGACAAATTATAGCTGGACCTCACCTACAACCACCACAGATGAGGAAAGTTGAACCTAATCACATACTTAATCCCTACAAATGACTGCCTTTGCCATCTTTAAGCTCTTTATAATGCCTGGTAGTGGGATGAGCCAGACTGACAAAATGATCTAATAGCCTTGATATTTATTACAGGAACCAGAGGTTTAATATTCCATCAATTAAGACTTCCAACAACGTATTGCTTAGAGCTTAAAGCTGGGGATTCTGCAATGTTGGTAATTCATTAAAGTTCTTGTTAATTTAAATTGCTTTAGCAACGACAGGCTTCTTCTGTGTAGTGGTTAGAACTGACTACCTTACCATTTTCCCCGGGCAAAACACATGATTGTAGATCTAAATAACTAGGTGCAACTGTATAAGAAAACTGTGATGGCAGACCTTCAAATATGTGAATTCAATATTCTGCTAGAGCAATTCAAATGATACACCAGCATACAAGGAAAGTGTTTTCATGAAAGAAATAATATTTCACAGGTAAAGCTTAAATACAGGGTTCATGATGTCCATGCATCTAAAATGATCCAAATTATACAGCAAGTAGGCTACAAAATAAGTGAACAGGAACATGTTTATTTATTGTTTACTACTTACAAGACCTACTGACCTACACAAGCTGTAATAAAACAAATACATTCAAAACAACTTGGACACTGAGCAAGACTTGTTTGTCATAGAGATAATTTTTCTATTAATAATACTAGCATTATTTAAATACATTCATACATACAGTACATACGTGCAGATAAGTACAGTACATACATTTCAAAACTAACTGCATCACGTGCTACAACACATATTCAGTTACTTGAACAAATACTGCAAAAATGAACAGACTTGTTCCTACTGTACACTGAATCTGTAAATGGCTGTATCAAAAAGATATGCAAAGGAAAACAGTAAATACATGACCATGTTTGTCTCCTATTTTGTTTAGAAGGTTACTTGATGAGGTACCAGGTTTTTACCAACATTTTTTTAAATGAATTGAAAATGAAAGGCTATTTTGTATTGTAGGTATTGTTTATTCTTAGCTGAACTTGTATTAACATGACACAGTCACCTCAAGTTATTATTAAGAGATAAAAAGCCCCGGAGACCGATTCAACAAACAGAATGAACAGAACAGGTTAACAGCAGCCTTCTGACAACACAAACCTTTTAGTAATTAAATATCCTAACACCACAGAAGAAGGAGCGCCTTCATTAGACAAACTCCCTTCAAGGCAACAATATGTTCACCTCTGTCATGCCGAACATGGAAGTGGAACGAGACGCTCCTTTTTAATTGGGGTGCCACTAGGCGTGAGGTTTGAGTTTGTTTCGAGGAGGCTGGATCACTGAGGCTGACACCTGGAAACCCACAACACTGGCATTAGGCAGGCAGCATGCTACCACTTTACAGGCACTCACATCGCAGCGAGGTGCAAAGAAGATGTCAGTTTCAGAAAATCAGCAGCTTTTTCACTATTCTGAATGCGAAACAAAAGCAGCTAAAAATCCAGCCCCACACATACTGTCGTTCTTTCTGGGGTTTACGTTTAATGTACACAAGTTCATTACATACTAGATCAAATACTGTACAATGGGATTATTATGCAGAGTCTAAAGTCCAATAATAAAAAAAACAAAACAAACTTGAATTACAAAACTAGTGTGAAACAGATCAGGAGGTCCATTTAAGTAGACACTTCTACCATAAGAGGCAGGGTCACCTGTACATATTAACTTATACATCATGTTATTAAACTAGTGGTTTTGTAAGGAGGCTGTGTGGTCCAGTGGTTAAGGAAAAGGGCTTGTAACCAAGAAGTCCCCGGTTCAAATCCCACCTCAGCCACTGACTCATTGTGTGACCCTGAGCAAGTCACTTAACCTCCTTGTGCTCCATCTTTCGGGTGAGACGTAGTTGTAAGTGACTCTGCAGCTGTTGCATAGTTCACACACCCTAGTCTCTGTAAGTCGCCTTGGATAAAGGCGTCTGCTAAATAAACAAATAATAATAATAATAATAATAATGAATTTGTAAGAAACGGAGAACTAATCAATTTAATCTGTTCTTTATATGTCATTTCAGTGGAGTGAGTACTTTCCTCCTCTTCTAACCCGTTGCTGCACACATGCTTCCATTGTTTCTTATTTAGCACTAAATAACATGCAGTCGCACCGATTTCCACAGTTTTATGTATCACAGTTCAGTGTGTAAAACAAAGTAAATATCTTATTTTCATGGCTAAAAAAATAAATAACAAAAAAATGAAGTAGAATTTACACACACAAAAAAAGCTCTAAATGAAGTAGAAATTACACAAAAAAAAAAAAATAAGCTCTAAATATGTTAACAATGAAGTAGAATTTACACACACAAAAAAGCTCTAAATGAAGTAGAATTTACACACACAAAAAAAGCTCTAAATGAAGTAGAATTTACACAAAAAATAAAAAATAAGCTCTAAATATGTTAACAATGAAGTAGAATTTACACACACAAAAAAGCTCTAAATGAAGTAGAATTTACACACACAAAAAAAGCTCTAAATGAAGTAGAATTTACACAAAAAATAAAAAATAAGCTCTAAATATGTTAACAATGAAGTAGAATTTACACACACAAAAAAAGCTCTAAATATGTTAACAATGAAGTAGAATTTACACACACAAAAAAAGCTCTAAATATGTTAAAAATGAAGTAGAATTTACACAAAAAGCTCTAAATACCTAAAAATGAAGTAGAATTTACACAAAATAAAAAATAAGCTCTAAATATGTTAACAATGAAGTAGAATTTACACACACAAAAAAAGCTCTAAATATGTTAAAAATGAAGTAGAATTTACACAAAAAGCTCTAAATACCTAAAAATGAAGTAGAATTTACACAAAATAAAACATAAGCTCTAAATATGTTAACAATGAAGTATAATTTACACAAAAAAGCTCTAAATATGTTAAAAATGAAGTAGAATTTACACACACAAAAAAGCACAAAAAATGTGTTAAAAATTCTAGTACTGATTCCTTGTTAATATAAAAATGATGTCCATGATTTTTCAGATGTGTTCATGGAGTCCGTTTAGTGATAGTTAATGCAATTTTCAAGTTAGTCTTTCTGAAGTTTTTGTGCTTCACATTATGTTTAAGGCTCGCTGTAGTTCCCCTTTATTAATGTTTCACAGTCTTGCAAAACCAGTGGTTGATATAGTTTACTGCGCGCGGTCAGCGAGAGGAACTAGCTCCTACCTGGATATTTTAGTTTCACTCTGATTGGTGTGACTGACATCGAAGTTTTAAAGTAACAGCTTATAATACTGTATACTGATCTACTGTCATATAACAAATATTCTTACACAATGCATTGCCCTCCTCATTAATGAAAAGAATGTATGTACAATGTATGTTCACTATATGAACCAATGCTATGCAGCACTTTTATTCAAATAAACGATGAGTGTTACAATAGATTCATGATATGACTAATTCAGCAGGCTGCTTCTCCTGAGCTGCACATGCTTCATTATATGTACTGTATGATAAAGATGTTGAGAAGGTCACTCTCCAGTATTTACAAGTCTCACTGGCTCATGTGCCAGGGTCTGTAGCCTGACCTGCTGTGGAGAATCAGGAATGCTCAGCAGAATGGGTTAAGAATGCCATTACTACCCAGTTCAACAGTGCATCTGCATTCAAGGTTACAGCCAAGGTACTTGACTATTTGGAATCTCTGTTACTAAATCCTGGCTTGAACAGCATAGGAATTCAGCAGCTTGCATGTTACATGTAGTTTATAGCAGTGACACTGACTGGATTTCCGTACTGTGGGTGAATTAAAAGTAATGTAGTAATTACTGTAATTAAAAGTACTAACGTATCACTAAATCACTGTAGAACAACTGTGGAAACATATTGAATCCTGTCCTATTGTGCTCAATTTAAGGGCCTCTTTACACAATATCATAATATAATATTTAGCCTATCTCATAATGCTAACTGGCATACTGAGCGCTGAAGTGGTGTAAAGACAACACTCGCATTAAAAGACGTCCTTTACTGTGGGGTACACTTTCTTAACAGAGGACCTCTAACACCACACTGAAAACAGCCCTTGGTTTACAGTAGTTTATTAAAGTTCTGTATTCAGAACTAATATGAAATGTTACACAACCTCTAGGAAAGAAACAGTGTGGCTTCAAATTGAATGTGCTGTTTTTGTATTCCACTAATACCAGCACTCACACATGCTCTGTCTGGTCAGTTAAGGGACTGACTGGGACAGCTTGAGAAGCAGACCCACTTATACCTGCACTCACACATGCTCTGTCTGGTCAGTTAAGGGACTGACTGGGACAGCTTGAGAAGCAGACCCACTTATACCTGCACTCACACATGCTCTGTCTGGTCAGTTAAGGGACTGACTGGGACAGCTTGAGAAGCAGACCCACTTATACCTGCACTCACACATGCTCTGTCTGGTCAGTTAAGGGACTGACTGGGACAGCTTGAGAAGCAGACCCACTTATACCTGCACTCACACATGCTCTGTCTGGTCAGTTAAGGGACTGACTGGGACAGCTTGAGAAGCAGACCCCCACTTGGTCTCACAGCATTCAGTACCTGTCATGACAAGTTCATTCAGTTTCACTGTCTCACTCGTAGTTTTGGCATAAACTGTTTTCAATTTTAAACTGTGATGAAAGAAGCTGTTGTCATGCTGCTCAAAAATACAGCTATTGTGAAAGTTTGTATAATCTGACTAACTTTGTCTACAAAGAGGGATATTCACACCATATGTCTGTTGAGAGACAATTCTCAATTACACACAATGAAAAACATAAGAGAACACCATTCATACTGACACAGCACTGAATCGTAAGATGTGTAGAAATCAACTAGAATTTCGACATTTCTTTTAGTGCTCCTCACAGAAGGGTCTATTTTAATGATCTACAGAGGCAGATCGAAATAGCACTGCTCTTTAGATTAACTAAAGAGTATTCATTGACCTTATTATTAAAATTGAGGTTAATCAGGTTATTAACTGCAGGTGAATGAATTTGAAGGTCGTGGTAATATGATCCACTACCGTTTAGATAATTAAATATAATATAAAGTATAAAGTACATTGTGCAATTAGCAGTCATTAAAGGGATACTTCATACCATCTACATTTCTACAATTTCTTACCTGTTTCATACCCTTAATATGTGTGTTCTGCCATGCTGACTACTCCAGCAGACCCTGTTTCCAAAGAGAATTCTCAAGGCTGATTTTTGGAGTAAGATGGGGAAGCATATTAGCATTGCACTGTGCGCTGAAGCCTGTAGGTGAAGCAACTACAGACCAATAAGCCTGACTTCTATTGTATGTAAACTTATGGAAACTATAATAAAATGGAATCTAAAATGGAAAATTACCTATATGGTAATAATATCCTGGGAGACGGTCAGCATGGTTTTAGGAAAGGGAGATCATGTCTAACTAACCTGCTTGATTTTTTTGAGGATGCAACATCGACAATAGATAATTGTAAAGCATACAACATGGTTTATTTAGATTTCCAGAAAGCTTTTGACAAAGTCCCGCATAAAAGATGAATTCTCAAATTGAACGCAGTAGGGATTCAAGGAAATGCATGCACATGGATTAGGGAGTGGTTAACATGTAGAAAACAGAAAGTACTGATTAGAGGAGAAACCTCAAAATGGAGTGAGGTAACCAGTGGTGTACCACAGGGATCAGTATTAGGTCCTCTGCTATTCCTAATCTACATTAATGATTTAGATTCTGGTATAGTAAGCAAACTTGTTAAATTTGCAGACGACACAAAAATAGGAGGAGTGGCAAACACTGTTGCAGCAGCAAAGGTCATTCAAAATGATCTAGACAGCAGAACTGGGCAGACACATGGCAAATGACATTTAATAGAGAAAAGTGTAAAGTATTGCATGCAGGCAATAAAAATGTGCATTATAAATATCATATGGGAGATACTGAAATTGAAGAAGGGAACTATGAAAAAGACCTAGGAGTTTATGTTGACTCAGAAATGTCTTCATCTAGACAATGTGGTGAAGCTATAAAAAAAAGGCCAACAAAATGCTCGAATATATTGTGAGAAGTGTTGAATTTAAATCAAGGGAAGTAATGTTAAAACTTTACAATGCATTAGTAAGATCTCACCTAGAATATTGTGTTCAATTCTGGTCACCTCGTTACAAAAAGGATATTGCTGCTCTAGAAAGAGTGCAAAGAAGAGCAACCAGAATTATCCCGGGTTTAAAAGGCATGTCGTATGCAGACAGGCTAAAAGAATTAAATCTATTCAGTATTGAACAAAGAAGACTATGCGCGATCTGATTCAAACATTCAAAATCCTAAAAGGTATTGACAATGTCAACCCAGGGGACTTTTTTGACCTGAAAAAAGAAACAAGGACCAGGGGTCACAAATGGAGATTAGATAAAGGGGCATTCAGAACAGAAAATAGGAGACACTTTTTTACACAGAGAATTGTGAGAGTATGGAACCAACTCCCCAGTAATGTTGTTGAAGCTGACACCCTGGGATCCTTCAAGAAGCTGCTTGATGAGATTCTGGGATCAATAAGCTACTAACAACCAAACGAGCAAGATGGGCTGAATGGCCTCCTCTCATTTGTAAACGTTCTTATGTTCTTATGTTCATTGTGCACTGAAGCCTGCTCCCCACTACACTTCCCTGCAATCAGCCTTGAGGACTCTTTTCAGAAGAAATATTTGTCGGAATCATTAGTAAGCATGGCAGATAGTGATCCAGGCAGAAACTGCAATCGAGAATTATACCAAATACACCTAAGAGGAAATAAAAAATGACATTAAATATTATAAAATGTACATGATATTAAGTATTCCTTTAAATTACAGATTAAATGAACATGGCACAATTAGCTAAAATGACGCCATTTTGTTTTATAAATGTATTTTTCATTTTACTATTAGCGATTTTTTAAAAACTTCTTACTTATCAAGATAATGTTTTTTGTTGTGATCAGCAGCAATAATTAACCGTCTAAGCTAAGGCCATCTTAATTACCTACAGTTGGAATTCGACCATGAAAAAAGACCAGATAATGACTGGAAGACAAGCTGCTATTATTAAGATGTTTTTAAAGGTGTTTCATTAAAACTGATCCATTAGATATTCTGCTGCCCAGAGGTAAATGTGGTGAGGAGGTCAATGGAGTGCTTTTCGAAAGCGTACTCTAGCTCTTACTTGAGGTTGTGAATATGGCTTGTAAATTAAGTCATATTTATTTTTGCACAATATGAAAAAAAACACTTTATTGTTGACACATTCAGATTTACCTTAATAAAGAATAACTATGAATAGTTGTACACAATCTTAAAAAACAAATTAAGCCATTACAATATCTGGCCACCAGATGGCGAAAGAAGCTAAGTAAAAATCCCATTTATTAATAGTTGCTACAGTACATAGGTTGTGCTAAAATTGCCCAAAAATTGCCCAAAACATCACTTTCATACAATTACAATTTGTATTTGTTTTGTTATTTACATTGTATATACCATTGCAGATAAGTGATTAATAAACAAAAAAACGATGTTAAAAAAGCTCCAACATCTATCTATCTGTCTGTACATATCTACATATATCTACATAACAGAGATGAAAGAGCACAACTAAAGGAATCCTCCAGAAAAGAATACTTTCTACATACTGCAGCATCACAAACTTCTTCTGGATTGAAACTAATTGGTTCAGCAACATTCAGATTTTTTGTAAGATAACGACCACAAGCACTGTGCACAAACCATCCACGCTACGGTGACTGAGGGAGCAATGCAAGTGATGACTGGGGCCCTGAGCTGTCTGACCTCAATCACGCAGGTCAGGGGGGAGAGCTGAAGAATAGGAAGCATACAGGATCTGTGCTGAGACTGCAGGGGCACGGGGAACTCAGAGACCCTGCAGTCACACATGCACAAAGTGTGGGCTCTGAATAGAACAACACAGGGGGAGCACACTGAGCAGAACACATCAGAGCAGAGTCACGCATGCACAAAGTGTGGGGTCTGAACAGAACAACACAGGGGGAGCACACTGAGCAGAACACATCAGAGCAGAGTCACACATGCACAAAGTGTGGGCTCTGAACAGAACAACACAGGGGGAGCACTCTGAGCAGAACACATCAGAGCAGAGTCACACATGCACAAAGTGTGGGCTCTGAACAGAACAACACAGGGGGAGCACACTGAGCAGAACACATCAGAGCAGAGTCACGCATGCACAAAGTGTGGACTCTGAACAGAACAACACAGGGGGAGCACACTGAGCAGAACACATCAGAGCAGAGTCACACATGCACAAAGTGTGGGCTCTGAACAGAACAACACAGGGGGAGCACACTGAGCAGAGTCACACATGCACAAAGTGTGGACTCTGAACAGAACAACACTGGGGGAGCACACTGAGCAGAACACATCAGAGCAGAGTCACGCATGCACAAAGTGTGGGCTCTGAACAGAACAACACAGGGGGAGCACACTGAGCAGAACACATCAGAGCAGAGTCACACATGCACAAAGTGTGGGCTCTGAACAGAACAACACAGGGGGAGCACACTGAGCAGAACACATCAGAGCAGAGTCACACATGCACAAAGTGTGGGCTCTGAACAGAACAACACAGGGGGAGCACACTGAGCAGAACACATCAGAGCAGAGTCACGCATGCACAAAGTGTGGGCTCTGAACAGAACAACACAGGGGGAGCACACTGAGCAGAACACATCAGAGCAGAGTCACACATGCACAAAGTGTGGGCTCTGAACAGAACAACACAGGGGGAGCACACTGAGCAGAACACATCAGAGCAGAGTCACGCATGCACAAAGTGTGGGCTCTGAACAGAACACATCAGAGCAGAGTCACGCATGCACAAAGTGTGGGCTCTGAACAGAACAACACAGGGGGAGCACACTGAGCAGAACACATCAGAGCAGAGTCACGCATGCACAAAGTGTGGGCTCTGAACAGAACAACACAGGGGGAGCACACTGAGCAGAACACATCAGAGCAGAGTCACACATGCACAAAGTGTGGGCTCTGAACAGAACAACACTGGGGGAGCACACTGAGCAGTTTGGTGTAGTTTATTCCTTATAATATTAGTAGTAGTAGTAGTAGTGGTAGTGGTAGTAGCAGTAGCAGTAGTATTTCCTCTTACAGGAAACCTTTTTCAAGCCTCAAGTTTTAAGAGACCAGCCTCTAGGTGGCACTATATATAAAAGTATAATGTGCCTGTGTAATTCATGTTTGCGACACTCACACACAGGCAAGATGGTAATTGAGTAATGATATAAATGTATTCATGTTAATTAATATCCTGTTAAGATCATTAATTTGTGTCAGCAAATCGAAAATATAAAATGGATGCTTACAAAACAACTCATTTCAATTTAAACACATATTATGCTTGGTTACTGATCCAATATACCAAGCTTCCAAGTTTAATAGGTATATAATTAACTGCTTAAGGGCCTCAACTGAGGTTTAATTAGTTGAAATAAAAACTTGACTTTGCCCACCTGTAATGCTGTAAATACCTGCATATCAAAGCAGAAAAAATCTGAAATCTTCCAGACATTACAATCATATTGCTTGTGGAAATTTAAGATAGCAAGAATGAATTTAACCCTTTTCTTACCACTCCTATAACACACACACAAGGATTTTAAAGCTGTTGTCATATGATGGTAAATCTAGTTTAGGATGACTGGAAAAACATCAGTATTTACCACTGCATATGTAAGAACGTAAAATATTTCTACAAATCATCACATGGTAATAAGACTGAATGAAATAAAACAAGTACCTCCTTATTGCATTGTTAACATACCACTGACTGAAACCGGTGTTGTGTTGAGGGACTGACTGTCTGTACTTTAAACGGATATTTTGATGTTAATTAAAAATGGACCAACAAAGAACATGCTTAATTTCATTTTTAATTATTTAAATTACATTAAAAAATAATTATATTGAAGGAATATTAGGTAATGTATATATTAAAATTGCTGCTTTGAATCAGCACTAGTAGGGCCAGTCAAGGGCCCACAGCAGAGGGGTGGCCTTATTCCTGAAGGTATACAGGTGAGATGCACGCATTATGTTAAACTGGTATTTGATTTTGAATGGTATTTTTTTCATACATTGTAAACAAACAACAAAAAGTCGGCGGGCGCCTTTTGAACTTTTTTCCTTGCTGCACTTCTTGTTAAAGGCTGACACAGATGAGTTGCTTCTGGGAGTTTGAGTTTAATTATACATTTCTAAAGAAAAAAATGATGTTGTAAATGTTTGCCTTTTTCATTTTTTTTTATAAGGAACTCAGAATTCCCAGAAGCTAGATGTTGACATGCCATTGCATACCGGTCACTGCTTTTCATTGTCAACTTAGACTGTCACTGGGTCTGTGTCAGCGGTCTCAGTCTGGACTGGGTTTGTTTGGATGCAAGCTAAAGTTCGTTTTTTGGTCCCTTTTTTCAGGACATAAGAAAGAACATAAGAAGAACATAAGAAAGTTTACAAACGAGAGGACGCCATTCAGCCCATCTTGCTTGCTTGGTTGTTAGTAGCTTATTAATCCCAGAATCTCATCAAGCAGCTTCTTGAAGGATCCCAGGGTGTAAACTTCAACAACATTACTGGGGAGTTGGTTCCAGATTCCCATGATTCTGTGTAAAAAAGTGCCTCCTATTTTGTGTTCTGAATGTCCCTTTATCTAATCTCCATTTGTGACCCCTGGCCCTTGTTTCTTTTTTCAGGTCGAAAAAGTCCCTTGGGTCAATATTGTCAATACCTTTTAGAATTTTGAATGCTTGAATCAGATCACCGTGTAGTCTTCTTTGTTCAAGACTGAATAGATTCATTCTTTTAGCCTGTCTGCATATGACATGCCTATTAAACCAGGAATAATTCTGGTCGCTCTTCTTTGCACTCTTTCTAGAGCAGCAATATCCTTTTTGTAGCGAGGTGACCAGAACTGAACACAGTATTCTAGATGAGGTCTTACTAATGCATTGTAAAGTTTTAACATAACTTCCCTTGGTTTAAATTCAACATTTTTCACAATATATCCGAGCATCTTGTTGCCCTTTTTTATAGCTTCCCCACATTGTCTAGATGAAGACATTTCTGAGTCAACATAAACTCCTAGGTATTTTTCATAGATTCCTTCTTCAATTTCAGTATCTCCCATATGGTAGTTATAATGCACATTTTTATGCCTGCATGCAGTACCTTACACTTTTCTCTATTAAATGTCATTTGCCATGTGTCTGCCCAGTTCTGAATGCTGTCTAGATCATTTTGCATGACCTTTGCTGCTGCATCAGTGTTTGCCACTCCTCCTATTTTTGTGTCGTATGCAAATTTTGCTTACTATACCAGAATCTAAGTCATTAATGTAGATTAGGAATAGCAGAGGACCTAATACTGATCCCTGTGGTACATGTTAACCACTCCCTAATCCATGTGCATGCATTTCCTTGAATCCCTACTGCGTTCAGTTTGAGAATTAATCTTTTATGCGAGACTTTGTCAAAAGCTTTCTGGAAATCTAAATAAATGATGTTATATGCTTTGCAATTATCCACTGTCGATGTTGCATCCTCACAAATATCAAGCTGACTGTCTCCCAGGCTACTGTTAGCATATGGGTAATTTTCCATTTTGGATCTTATTATAGGTTCCATGAGTGTACATATAATAGAAGTCAGGCTTATTGGTCTGTAGTTACCTGGTTCGGTTTTGTTTCCCTTTTTGTGGATCGGTATTAAGTTTGCAATTCTCGCTGTCTTCAACAGATCCACAAGTGCTACTGGAAGATGCATCCTTCAAAGAACGCTGTCTTCAAGAGATCCACAAGCGCTACTGGAGGATGCATTCTTCAAAGAACGCTGTCTTCAAGAGATCCACAAGCGCTACTGGAAGATGCATTCTTCAAAGAGCGCTGTCTTCAAGAGATCCACAAGCGCTACTGGAAGATGCATTCTTCAAAGAGCACTGTCTTCAAGAGATCCACAAGCGCTACTGGAGGATGCATTCTTCAAAGAGCACTGTCTTCAACAGATCCACAAGCGCTACTGGAAGATGCATTCTTCAAAGAGCACTGTCTTCAACAGATCCACAAGCGCTACTGGAAGATGCATTCTTCAAAGAGCACTGTCTTCAACAGATCCACAAGCGCTACTGGAGGGTGCATTCTTCAAAGAGCACTGTCTTCAACAGATCCACAAGCGCTACTGGAAGATGCATTCTTCAAAGAGCACTGTCTTCAAGAGATCCACAAGCACTACTGGAGGGTGCATTCTTCAAAGAGCACTGTCTTCAAGAGATCCACAAGCGCTACTGGAAGATGCATTCTTCAAAGAGCACTGTCTTCAACAGATCCACAAGCGCTACTGGAAGATGCATTCTTCAAAGAGCACTGTCTTCAAGAGATCCACAAGCGCTACTGGAGGATGCATTCTTCAAAGAGCACTGTCTTCAACAGATCCACAAGCGCTACTGGAAGATGCATTCTTCAAAGAGCACTGTCTTCAACAGATCCACAAGCGCAACTGGAGGATGCATCCTTCAAAGAGCACTGTCTTCAAGAGATCCACAAGCACTACTGGAGGATGCATTCTTCAAAGAGCACTGTCTTCAAGAGATCCACAAGCACTACTGGAGGATGCATTCTTCAAAGAGCACTGTCTTCAAGAGATCCACAAATATTTTTAAATGTAATTTATATGTTAATGGATTGCGACTATCACTTTTCTAGTCGACTATTCGATGCTACCCCTATCAGTGATTCATAATTTGTGAACTTTGTTGTTTTGCATTGTTTTCAAGTCTACTTAGAAGTTAACATTATTGAACAACACAAACGCTGCATCACAGAGTGTCTGTCAAGCACATTCTTCCTTTACTTTGCATATCATCCTGTGAAATGTAACCTCATTTTATTAATTTTCTATTTAAAAAGATCAATATGTTCAGAACAGAACATAAGTATTGCATCATACAATACAGGTGCTCAACTGATCAAGTATAGCACAAACATTCCAATATATTATTTATTCTTTACCTGAGGCTAAAAAAAGAACCATATTGTTTTATTACGATTGACCTTGAGGCTGTATTTGTATTTCACTGGCTATAAGAAACAAACTTTTCTAGAAAAGTCTCTCCCTTTACATATCCTTTAAGGTCATATTTCAATTTAACAAAGCCTTCAGTGTTGTATAAAGCACAGTACTAACCAGCAAGCATTAGGACAGATTAAATAGTACGTAGCTTTAACTGTTAATTGTATTGTGTTTGCAATCATTCGGAGTGGTCCTGGGTTCTGTTACCATTTTCCTCGACAGTAAATATGTCTTTACCTGGTTTTGAGCTTCTCTGGAGAATCCTAACTGCCCTTCCTCACGCCATTCAAATCATGAACATATAACCTTTCAACGCTGTCAATTGTACCTCCTTTCTCTGTGCATATGTATCTAGAATATATTCTATATGAGTGAGGAAGACACTTGGGATACTCAAAGCAGCTCAAAGCCTCATTTTGGCGGGTCCATCCCGCCCCTGTGTGTATTTTGTTTATGTTGTGTTTGTGTTATTATTTAAAATGCATGTATGTATTTGTGCACGGGTGTTTGCCAAAGTATTTCACGTGCAGACATGCAAAAAGTTCCAGAATATTTTCTGAAGTGAACGTAGACCAGTAAGAGAATGAGACATATTTAGTAAAGTCAAAGATCAGCAACATGCAAATTTGAGATGCTGCCTGCTATTAATAAATAGGACTGTTTATCTAGTCTATCTTTAGTAAAGACAGATACAGAGAATCATGATAACTCAATATTGGACAGCAGAACTCTGAACCACTCAGACATCAAAAAATAGTAAAGGAAAAGTAAAAGGAAACATTTAAAATTACATTTAAAGCTACTTTCTCTTTCATTTTTGTTATTTGGTATTTTGATAGCCATAATTACAATTCAATCCCAACCATCGAGCCTAAGCGCCTTGTTGCTTAAGGACAGTATTAAATCCATGACTATATCTCTCATGTCTTACAATATACTGTACAATAACTTATGAAATGACGTTGCTGTGATAACCATTAAAGTCAACTATTATAGAGCGAGACGTGTATGCTTTATGTAGGGGCTTGAACTATTTCAGTACATAACTGTGAGGAGTACCCAGCATACCTTTGCAATCCCTCAACTTTTAAAGAAACAGATTTGTTCTGAGCTGGGTTCTTCATTGAAACACCATGACACCTGTTAGTTGTGCAGCAAGTGTGCACGTTTTCAAAGGCTTTGCTCTTAATATGATCTTTTCATCTTTTATCTGATCAGCTGCATTACACATATATCCAGTAGGCAGTCACCAATGAGCTACACTGGGCAACAAAAGACCCATCCCCAAGTTGCAGTGTCACAACACCAGAGTCACCATACAGTGGTATTGTGATATGCAGGTGAATCATGATACATGTGACAGTCCTGGTGGGCAACGTGTATGATGCATAATAAGATAAAATGATCATTTAATGATGGACTCTTTTGTTAAAGACAAAAATGTAATGAGTTAGGGAGAGTATGTCTGCATATCAACTATAAATACACTTATTATTCATTAAGTTTGTGTGCAAGCCTCTATTACGATATAATATGTCATGTACACACTAAGGGGGTGATGTAAGAATATGCACAAAGTGATTTGCGGGTGCAAAACCCCCATAATGCTGCCGTAAATTGTGCTTAGCAGCCGTAAAGTCTGATTTTAGCGGCTGCTAAAGATGCAGCGTATGTAACGAATGGTGTTCACATGCCGTTCTGCACCCTGCCATCATTAATCCATTAAAATGATATTGAAATGCATTCAAATGAAGAAAAGAGCATGGCATTGGGTGGGATCTGGATACTAAGCTGGCACAAACGTTATAATAAGGGCTTCTGTTTTTTGGTTTTTATCAATTGTTCGGTGCTTATTTTTAGCTATTTTCGGGTTTTATGTAAATCGTTTTTTTTCGGGGCTTTCTTTTTTGATATATTGTATGGAATCAGTGTTTTTGGTTACTTTCCAAAATGCTTGAGCGTTTTTTTTTCTGTCAAAATATGTATATTAACTTGACAGTACTTGCACACTTAAGTTGTACCTTCTTTGCTTTGCTGTCTTCCACAATGAAATCCCTGTGGTCATGAGCACATTCTTCTAGAGTTTTTGTGTGTAGGAATTTTTTTACATTTCGTCACAATTCTGTTTTAAATCCTCTGTATCTTAACTTTAATACAGCTTTAAATTCCGCTAACTAGCCTCCATCCTGATTGTAATCTTGTTTTAAATCTCGCAAGCGGAGTCTCCAATAGAAATGTAGGACTGTGCTGTGACTCAGTAGTTGGGGCGGGTTTAAAGTATTCAGAACGAATCAATGAAAGATACAAGTCAGCAAGGCGGGACATTGCCCAGCAGCACGGGAAATGTATTTATTATTATTTTTTAGCAGGTTTTATTTTTTAATGGGAAAAGGGTAAAGTCAACGTGAATTGATTAACCATTTCCACAGTTTTTCCCGTGTTTATTGGCTATCCACCGATTTCATTTTTTTTGTATCGGGGGTGTTTTATAGGGTTTTATCGGTTTGAACCGAAAATCAGAAGCCCTAATTATAATGTGAGGTAAGGATTTTGCCTTGCACTTAGGCAATTGCTGACCCTCCAAAAACTTCAACCCCTTCTTACAAGGTGCAAACCATTGTAGAAGTGAGTAACTAAGAGCTGTATAAAAGCACACACCTGCAGAGACCTGTCATTGGCTTCAGGGTGGCTGCTGTGATACACTTCCTGATGCGGCGACACTTGGCAGTTGTTGAGGAGAGTCAGGAACACGTTCGGAGGAGGTCACTATGTTTGGGATGCGGTGCTAAAGCGTTATCGTTTCACTCAGCAGGTCATCCTTGACCTCATACCTGATTGAGGGATGAGCTAGACCCCAGCGTCAATTTAGGGACCGCTATCCCTGCACATGTGAAAGTGCTTTGTATTCTGCACTACTAAAGCCTCTGATTCCTTTCAGACCACAGTTGAGGGATAGCCCAATCCATCTTTTCCAGAGTGCGAGGCAAATTTCTGGATGTCATGCTAAAAAGGGCAGGCCAATACATAGCCTTTCCTAAGGATAGTGATGTTGGCTGAGGCTTTTCCAAACAACTCCGTTTCATGCTGAGTGACCCAAGCTATAAGGACTCTCAGCTCCTCCTCAAAAAACTTTTCTTTTCCGTGCATCAAGAGGACTTTGCTGCCCTTCCTCTGACATTTTTTTTTGGTTTGTATTTCCGTGCTCCACAAATGTCATACAGCGACTACTGCTCTCTACACTCCTAACTCGCTTATTATGACTGCTAATTAGAGTGATGTGCTTATTGAGACCCTCATTATCATAATTACAGATCATTATTTGTGCGTGTTGAGTATATATATATATATATATATATATATATATATATATATATATATATATATATATATATATATATATATATATATATTCAGATATTTTATTTAACATCATGTAATCAAAGAAACTACAAAATTATATTACAAAAGTCCAAAGGAAGCCATAATAGTAGTACAGTATTTCAAGTTAGGTTTCAAAATGTCACATTTATCAATTTTTGTTAAGTGTATGGAAAACTACAACGCGGTATGCAATTCAATATGTTAACGTCACATTATTCAGCTGGTTTCATTCGACTTTATGAAGCAAAATTATTTCATTCTATAGCCTGATTCAAAACTTTTGTCCATAGCAGTAGATGCCAAGATATATTACTACACTAACAGTCAATAGATATAGCATACATCTTGTCCCTCTAAAACCATAAGGCTAATAATGTGTGCATTCAAACGATTAACACCATTTACTATGTCAACAAACAACACATAATCCAGCTTGCTGTGTCTGTATGACACGCAATAGAAGAGATGCTGTTATTTTCTTAACACATGGTGGCATTGTTTTTACAAAGTGCGTCACCCCCGAGCTCAGGTAACAGTAAAAACAACTGAATTTATTTTAAAACTCTGACAGAATGTCTTGGAGCATAATTTAAAATGTTTACCGGATTCTCTGTCCTCAGTGTTTTTTTCTTTCTTTGAATATCGAATGATGTCTGCAGTCTACACTAACAGCTGCAGCTGACGGATGGGAGGTTTAGCACTACAGAACCATACAGTGTTTCCATTTTGTTTTTCAAATCCAAAAAATCTACCAGGGTTATTTGAAAAGACTTGCACTCCATGAGAGAGAATTAATAGCATTCTCTTTCAACAGAAGACCTCTCAAGTTTGACCACTTCTGAAGTATATTTTTGCTATCAGAATGTGTGTTTTTTTTAGGCTTAATCAAATGAAATAGCATTGTTCCATGCAGACGTGTGTAGAGTGTTCACTGCCTGGTATTACCTGGCTCGTGTTCTTAATCATTTAATTCAGTAAGGTAACAATAAATCTGATCATACTTAGTGCTATGCACCCCTCCCCTCAGCTTACAGGACATGCAATAGTAAACATGCTATACAAATGGTTCCCTGACTATAAAATGTAAATGTACTGATTGCATTGTTAAAAAAAGAATATCTTAATGGATATATAAAACCCAGTCTAAAACTGGCAATGTGTTTCATTTCTTTGGTGGCCATGCATGGGGTTCAGACATCTGCATTAACACATTCAGCTCTGAACACAGCAAATCAGCAGTGGAATTACAAACCCTACTGGATATCAGTGATATTATTCTGGAGCGAACCACAGCTGCACATGATTATTATTACTCGTTTTATAGCATACCACAGCATGGTGCTTTTGTGACGCTGTTTTACTAGGGGTGCATGTTTTTAGAAGACTGATCAGCCATTCATGTTAGACACAAGGTCTTTATAGAAGTCGCGAGTCTCGTATTGCACAGGGAAAGACAGAAAGAACTACATCAGCGTCTGGAGACGGAACAGGCCAATTGGAATGTGTACAAACCTGGCATGATGGGCGATTGGTTGATTTATATTATTCTGATCATTCCAGTACATCCTGTATCATGTATCTGTACTAATTCATTATTATTCTAACCCTCAGTGGTATGAGTGGTCTCTTGCTGTAATGTGTATGGTTATGTGAGCTCTACTGGTGCAATATAAGAAAGTTTAACTTACTGGTTCAATCTTCAGGGCATTTCTGTAGCTGCCAAACAGCGCTGCCTGGGCCTTGAGGAACGCATGAGCCACCCCATCCCCCGTGGTCGTGGACACTTTCTTCAGTCTGTTCTTAAGAGAAGAAACCTGCAAATACAAAAGGGATGTATCGCACTTTAATGTGTTTATCCAAAAACAGTACAAGCACTTATACAAGGCCAATCTGGAATTAACAGATCAGCAGGCATGTCCTATTAAAAGTTATAACACCTTCATTTTGGAGACGAAAGCTCTTTCCTGCAAGTGTAATGGTACTTGCAGATGACTTTTGAGAAAGGACATGTATTCACAAAACCCTTCACAGTCACAGGACAATGAATGACAGGGGTGAAATGAATGTACTAGCATAGTGTTCAACTCGCATCAGCTTAGTTTCCCAGATGTAATATTAATAGGGTCTGCCCAATGTTAAAAATCCTGCCCGCTACCTGGTCCTTTAAATCTTTTTTACTCTGGCACTGTAAGAGACAGCCCTGCTGGCAGGGCACCGTTTGAAAGAGGTCCTTGTTGTGCATATCTGCTGCACTGTAACACAGACAAACCAAGGTGCATTCCTTTACCACAAACATTTTCATACAAAAATTTAACAAAATAAGAGAAATAGTGACATCGAAGGCACAAGGACCTATTTTCCGATAACTATATATTAGTTTTTCGTGTTTGTGGTCACAAGTCAGCGGTCAGGGTTAGGTTGCCATGGTTGCCACCTTGCAGGGCTTTCAGCCACTCCATCAGCTTGCACCCCATGATCAGGGTCCCTGGCACGAATCATTTGAATTTTTTCTTTTGTTTTTCTTTTGCACATTTTTCAATTGTTCCGTTTTTTTTTGGTTGCCTTTGGTCCCTTTTGTATATATGGCCATAATTAATTTATTTATTCTCCAATTTTGTTTTTCCATGTTCCCTACAATGAAACTTCAACATGTAGAGTGTCAGATTTGAGCTGGCCATGCTAAAATACATTTTATAAACGATAATGTTTTTTTCGCTTCAGAGATCTGATAGAATCTCCACTACGCTATGAAGGGATCAGACCAAGATGTGTGGTTTACAAAACAGAGTAACAATCATGACTCTACACTGACCTTCATGGGAAACGTTGGGTAATGGCCACAACTATTCTGACTGCTTGGAGGCCTTCCTACATATATTTTTGTATAGACTTGCATGCAAAACAACATTTTACTATCTGTTGATAGATTAGGGAAGCAGTTTAAAAAAAAAAAAAAAAAAAGAAGTAGGAAAAACTGTTTTTTCTTGTCCTTGTTGAAACACAGTAAATGAAGACGAATCTGGTGAAAGACTGCATACTTGTAAGAATTTAGATGAACTGGGGAATACACGAGAACTTTGTAGCACTTAAAATAATGACTAGAAATATGTCTGTTTTGCTGTGGAACTACAGTACCAGGTACCACTACTGAATTGATTAAATAGTGTTCATTAATTTCAAATGTTCAGTCAGTAGTCTAGTTTACAGTATGTGTACAACACATCATTAAAAACATAAGGACCCTGAAAGCAGTGTTCTTTATGCTAGATTGTGCTACCATTCAGTTAGAATACTGCAATACTGTAAAGCCACTTACTTACATTTAAGCTGTCTAACCATATGCTTTGAATTTGTAAAGTAATATTACGAGGGGTGGAAATCAGTTTAATGTGCACGATATTAACCGGAGTGTGAGGATGTTATATATAAACAGGGGCCTGTCCCCACTGACTCCCATTATATTCTGTCTGGGACTTTTCAATGTGGAGATATTAAGTGAAGGTTGACATTAACACTAGTAATATTAAGTCTCACTGAATTACAAGTAAGCTTAAATGATTTAGCGTCAGAAGTGTAACCCTGTTGTGGTGAGACTGCTCCCACTTTGATGTGTGTTTTCAAGCCCTGTTTTCTGCTTCACAAAGGCTTTCCCCACCTGTGCATCCAAGTATTCCTCGTTTAACCTGCCCTGACCTTTTTAATTGAATTACCTCAGATTCACAGAGAGAAATGAATTTCAGGTGAACACGCCGCTAATGGACTAATTACCATTTACACAAAGAAAAAGACTTATTCAGCAAATATCAACAGTAAACTCTTTCAGCATGCAAATGGGGGCCCATCGGCGGTGGCTTGCAAGCTTTTGTTTTTTAGCTTTCAAAGTTATTATTGCCGACTTCAAACATAACTGTCATGCAGTCTGCTTCCTGCTGTTTTGACATTCAGATTGTCTTTGTGTTTTTGTTTTAGGGATATTATATTGCACGTGCCCTTCTGTACATCAATTTGTTTGCCAGACATTCACTTTCAATCAATTTAATCTGCCAACACACTGCAGGCCCATTCCCTGTGCAACAGGTATTAGGGCCGCACATCCTAACACCTACAGTATGTGCAGAAATGGGAGTTTCACATTTCAGGAGGAGTTCTAATACCTGTTGCACAGGAAGTAAAGCTATGTACAAATACAATCTGCAGGTTTGAATGAAAGGTATATGTAAAGCTTTTTCAACTTAGGAGTGAATGACTAATTTGAGTAAATAACTATGACTAAATCAATGTTTGATCATGATTTCCATTACACGAGACTAGATGTTAAAACTTCATGCTGATTTGAACTCGGCTCTTGCCAAAATAAGCACCAACTAAGATGTAGCTTTACAGTAAACTAATGTAATCCATCTGTGTCTCCATCCATTTGCGTTTCCTTCCATATGATGATGTAGATATCCTTCTGTCTGGTGTTAATGGCTGAAGTGTAATGCTGGCTCCAGGGATCAGCTTATTGCCTCCCTAGCGCATCAGCACACACAACGGCTGCGATGCTGGCTCCGGGGATCAACCACAGTGCGGTCTCCTCAGCGCATCAGCATGACAACCGTCTGGATTGAGCTAAGTAGGGTACATCTCTGGGGTCTTCAAGTGGGCACCTTCCATCCTCGGTGTTTCGTAGACTAGCCCACGACACCTCAAGAGGGCTCGACGGTGATTCTAGCGTCCCTGCATCACCCCCCTCCGTCCCCCACTCAACTCAGCCCAGCTTACTTACCCGTACATTAGAGTTTCTTTCTTTCTATTGTGCTTGAGATCCCCAGCCAGAACCTTTCCGTCTCAACCACAGCCAGTTGCTGCTCCTTTCTGCTGCTTCAGATAAGTTCTTCACTGTGCGACGCAACTCTTGGCCACTGAATCCGATGTCTCTTAGAAAACGGGGTGTACAGTGTGCCACAAATCCTCGACAACCCACCTCCACTGGGTAAACCCAGACTCTCCATCCTCGCTGTTCCGCTTCAGTGGCTAGTTGAGCATACCGCAGTTTCTTACTCTCATATGCCTCATCCAGCATCCTCCCATGGCACTGTTAACTCTACCAGGTGAACAAGGCGTGCTGATCCAGACCACAAGACAATATCTGGTCGAAGGTTAGTGGTGGCAATCTCAGGTGGAAAAATAAGCCGTTGACCAACATCTGCCAGCATTTTCCAGTCTCTAGCAGCTTCCAGTTGTCCTGGGCGAGGCTTGGTTTTAACACCTTTTCTTGGTGGTTGCTCTCCTGGGTGGAGGAATGTTGTCTTTTGTGTGTAATACTTTGATGGAACAGGTGGCAACTTATTGGTCATGTTACGCTTGTCTTCCAATGCTAAGGCCAAACATCGCAGCACCTGGTCATGGCGCCAAGTAAACTGTCCTTGGTTGAGAGCAACTTTACATCCTGTCAAAATGTGCCTTAATGTTGCAGGTGATTAACATAAAGGACATGAGGGATCCTCTCCTACCCAGAGGTTTAGGTTCTGTGGTGATGGGAGAACATCATATGTTGACCTGATGAGGAAACTGATCCTTCTCTGTTCCATTGACCATAGGTCTTGCCAGCCAATCTTGTGTTGTTCCACACTCTCCCGTCTCATCCATTCTCCCTGCTTGGCCTGGGAAATGGCCTTTATACACCTCATCCTCTCTTCCTGCTTTTGCACCTCGTTGACTACCAGCTTCCTCCGTTGAGCTGGGGCTGCCTTGTGCCATGTAGGAGGAGCTGAACTGAGACCAAGACCCCCTCTTCCATGCTGAACTTGCCCCAAGATATCACCCATTCGAAAGGCAGCGTTTGCATCCTCTACAGCTTTCTTTGCCGCCCACTTTCTTCCAGTTTTCAACACGGGTGCTGCCTCCCTTACCCATTTGTCGCATGACTCTACTAATGTCATTTCCAGTGTGACCTTGGCGCACTTGAACTCCTCGGTTAGAGCGGAGACTGGTAGCTGCAGTATTCCTTTACCATAAAGTCCCACTCTGCTGAGGTAGCGTGGAACTCCCAACCATTTCCTGATGTATGAACTGATTAAAGCTTCCAGCTTCTCTACTGTTGTCAAAGAAACCTTGTATACAGTCAGTGGCCACAGCAACCTCGGCAGTAGACCAAACTGAAAGCACCAGAGTTTTAGTTTGCCTGGTAAAGCGCTGCTGTCTATACTCTTCAACCCTTCCACTGCTTGTTGTCTAACTTCTCCTACACGAACTGTGTCCTTTAGATCCCCATCGTACCAAGACTCTTCACTGGCTTCTCAGACACTGTTGGTATTGCCTCACCATTAATGAAGAACGCTTTATCTACTACTTTACCCTTAACTGTAGAGATGCTCCTTGATTTAGTGGGCTTGAATTGCATTCGTGCCCATTCAAAGTTATTGGTTAATTCGCTCAATAACCGATTAGTGCAGGCTACTGTTGTAGTCATGGTTGTCATGTCATCCATGTATGCTCGAATTGGTGGTAGTCGCATTCCAGAAGCCAACGCTCTCCTCCTACTACCCATTTTGATGCCCTAATGATTACTTCCATTGCCATGGAAAAAGCCAGTGGAGAAATGGTGCATCCTGCCATTATTCCAACTTCTAAGCATTGCCATGTAGTGCTGAATTCTGAAGTAGAAAAACTAAATTGCAAATCTCCAAAGTAGGCTTTCACTAAATTTGTTATTGTCATCGGTACACTGAAAAAATCAAATGCTGCCCAAAGAAGTTCATGTGGCACTGAACCATATGCATTAGCCAAATCCAGGAATGTCACATGGAGCTCCTTCCTCTCCTTTTCAGCTGATTGAATTTGTTGCCAGATCACATTGATGTGTTCTAAGCATCCTGGGAAACCTGGAATGCCCGCTTTTTGTATTGAAGTGTGTGGCAGGCTGGCTTGCAGTGGTGACGTCACGGACCAGGAAGTAACTGAAACCACAACAATGGATGGGCGGGCGAAACTGAGCATAGCGGCGTTCAGTTAATTTTATTAATCAAAATAAACAAAACAAAAGATTTAAACAAAACAGAAAACAAAAAGGCGTTGGCCAAACAAATAAACAGACAAACAAGTAAGTGGCGTGCTGGCTAAACCAGCACGTTTTAGCAATGTTTTCTTGTACCTCTCTATCTCCCGTACTTCCTCTCTGCATCCAACACTCAACACCGCAGCACAGACAGCTGTCGGTTCTTATACTCTGGCCGAGGGGTTAACTAGCTGTTTATCTTATTACCCCTCGGCCACAGTCTGCAGCGTTTGGTAAGGATGCATGACTGTCAGCTAGTTAAATAATCAGTAGCTGATCAGTCATGCATCCTCACGGGATTTTAAATATAAATATAAAAAGGCGGCGCTTTTACCAGCGCCGCAAACAAAAATACAAATAATAATACATAGGGCGGGACACTCCGCCACACATGCCCCATGCGCAGCACACATGGCCTTTTCGCCACCTCCCCCTTATTCCCTAAAGTCCCGGCTAGCAGTCCCGGCGCAGGAACAGGGGCAGCAACGGGCCAAAGGTGGCGCCACGGTGGGATGTCCTCCTCCCACCCAAACAGCCGTAAGCGTTCCAATGGCCAGCGCACAGGCCGGCTCCTTTGGCCAAAAATTTTTGGGGTGGTCTCCAGACCTGCCCCCTTCTTCATGGCCGGCAGCTCCCCTCCGTGGGGCTCCGGCCACCCTCTCCTGCAGCGAAATTGCTGCGGGGAGCTGGTCTCCTGACCTCCCCCTTCTTCATGGCTGGCAGCTGCCCTTCATGGGGCTCCAGCCACAGTATTTCCTGCCGCGAGAGTGCGGCTGGGGAGCTGGTCTTCTGACCTCCCCCTTCTTCGTGGCCGGCAGCTGCCCTTCATGGGGCTCCAGCCACAATATTTCCTGCCGCGAAAGTGCGGCTGGGGAGCTGGTCTCCTGACCTCCCCCTTTTCCGTGGCCGGCAGCTCCCTTCATGGGGCTCCAGCCACAGTATTTCCTGCCGCGAAAGTGCGGCTGGGGAGCTGGTCTCCTGACCTCCCCCTTTTTCCGTGGCGGCAGCTCCCGTTCATGGGGCTCCAGCCACAGTATTTCCTGCCGCATGGCAGTACTGGTAGCGAACCCAGGCAAAACAGGACCCTCGGGAGGCGATGGCAGCAGTAGCGGACCCTCGGGAGGCGGCGGCAGCAGCAGCGGACCCTCGGGAGGCAACGGCAGCAGCAGCAGTAGCGGACCCTCCAGAGGCGAACTTCGGGAGGAGCCCCTGGCCATGGAGGCGGCAGCGGGAGCTCCACTTCTCCCTCGTTCCCTGTAACTGGTGGCTCTCCAGGCGATGCGGCGCAACAGGCAGCCCCAGGCGTGCGGGCAACAGGCAGCCCAGGCGATGCGGAGCAACAGGCAGCCCAGGCGATGCGGAGCAACAGGCAGCCCCAGGCGATGCGGAGCAGGCATCCTTGGGCGTTGCGTAGCAGGCATCCTTGGGCGGTGCGAAGCAGGGCAAGAGCAGTCCTTCCCAGGACGGTGGTTGTGGAACCAGCAGGTATTCACCCTCTGCTGGTGGAGGTGGGAGGGGCAAGCAATCCTCCCACAGCGGTTGAGGCGGAACCAGCAGGCATTCACCCTCTGCTGGTGGAGCTGGGAGAGGCAAGCAGTCCTCCCATGGCGGTTGAGGCGGAACCAGCAGGTATTCACCCTCTGCTGGTGGAGGTGGGAGGGCAAGCAGTCCTCCCACGGCGGTTGAGGCAGAACCAGCAGGCATTCACCCTCTGCTGGTGGAGCTGGGAGCGTTAAGCAGTACTCCCACGGCGCTTGAGACGGAACCAGCAGGCATTCACCCTCTGCTGGTGGAGGTGGCGGAGGCAGAGGCAGCTCTTGCTGCTCTGCTCCTGATGGTGGTGGAGACAGAGGCAGCTCCTGCTGCTCTGCTCCTGGTGGTGGTGGAGACAGAGGCAGCTCCTGCTGCTCTGCTCCTGGTGGTGGTGGAGACAGAGGCAGCTCCTGCTGCTCTGCTCCTGGTGGAGACAGAGGCAGCTCCTGCTGCTCTGCTCCTGGTGGTGGTGGAGACAGAGGCAGCTCCTGCTGCTCTGCTGCTGGTGGTGGTGGTGGAGACAGAGGCAGCTCCTGCTGCTCTGCTCCTGGTGGTGGTGGAGACAGAGGCAGCTCCTGCTGCTCTGCTCCTGGTGGTGGTGGAGACAGAGGCAGCTCCTGCTGCTCTGCTCTTGGTGCTGGAGACAGCGGCGGGGCTCCTCACCCTCTAGCGCTGGAGGCGGCAGCGGCGGCTCCTCTCCCTCTGGCGTTGGAGAGGCAGCGGCGACTCCTCTCCCTCTGGCTGGAGAAGGCAGCGGCGACTCCTCTCCCTCTGGCGCTGGAGAAGGCAGCGGCGACTCCTCTCCCTCTGGCTGGAGAAGGCAGCGGCGACTCCTCTCCCTCTGGCTGGAGAGGCAGCGGCGACTCCTCTCCCTCTGGCTGGAGAAGGCAGCGGCGACTCCTCTCCCTCTGGCTGGAGAAGGCAGCGGCGACTCCTCTCCCTCTGGCTGGAGAAGGCAGCGGCGACTCCTCTCCCTCTGGCGCTGGAGAGGCAGCGGCGACTCCTCTCCCTCTGGCGCTGGAGAAGGCAGCGGCGACTCCTCTCCCTCTGGCTGGAGAAGGCAGCGGCGACTCCTCTCCCTCTGGCTGGAGAAGGCAGCGGCGACTCCTCTCCTCTGGCTGGAGAAGGCAGCGGCGACTCCTCTCCCTCTGGCTGGAGAAGGCAGCGACTCCTCTCCCTCTGGCTGGAGAGGCAGCGACTCCTCTCCCTCTGGCGCTGGAGAAGGCAGCGGCGACTCCTCTCCCTCTGGCGCTGGAGAAGGCAGCGGCTGGGCTTTTCCCGATGGAGCTGGAGATAGCGGTAGCCCTGCCATATCTGCAGCCAGGTAGTGGATTACCATGTCCGCAACCTCCGCGAGGGACACTGGGCAGTGTTGCTTTTCCCAGGCTTCCCATCGCTCTCCATCTCTGGCCCACAGGAGGTTGATCACATCGGGAGGGCCTCTTCAGCATTCCTCCCAGGCTCCACCAGCCAGCCCCAGATTCCCTCAGAGGAGAGTGAACTCGTCTTAGCCAGCGGGCCCTCTCCCCTGGCGCCGGACGCTCAGGCTCCTCCATCTTATGCCATGCGTGGCTCTGGCTGAGTGGAAGATACCTTACCTCGCCACACAGGAAGCACCACCCTTCCTCATCCAGACAGGCAAGGCAAACATCCGGCGTAGTAGAGGCGCGACGGGACCTGTGACCGGGCCCGCTGCTCTTGATGCACCACCTGCTGCTGTTGCTGCTTTCTTGGCCGCTTCTTCCCATTTTTTTTTTTTTTTTTTTTTTCAAACACAAAAACACTTTTCGAAAAAATAAAAACGCCCTTTGTATTCCTGGTCCGGCTGTTGGGCGTTGTTTGTCCCACGCAGGACACCATATGTGGCAGGCTGGCTTGCAGTGGTGACGTCACGGACCAGGAAGTAACTGAAACCACAACAATGGATGGGCGGGCGAAACTGAGCATAGCGGCGTTCAGTTAATTTTATTAATCAAAATAAACAAAACAAAAGATTTAAACAAAACAGAAAACAAAAAGGCGTTGGCCAAACAAATAAACAGACAAACAAGTAAGTGGCGTGCTGGCTAAACCAGCACGTTTTAGCAATTGTTTTCTTGTACCTCTCTATCTCCCGTACTTCCTCTCTGCATCCAACACTCAACACCGCAGCACAGACAGCTGTCGGTTCTTATACTCTGGCCGAGGGGTTAACTAGCTGTTTATCTTATTACCCCTCGGCCACAGTCTGCACGCGTTTGGTAAGGATGCATGACTGTCAGCTAGTTAAATAATCAGTAGCTGATCAGTCATGCATCCTCACGGGGTTTTTAAATATAAATATAAAAAGACGCGGCGCTTTTACCCGCGCCGCAAACAAAAATACAAATAATAATACATAGGGGCGGGACACTCCGCCACAAGTGTCAATGAAGCAGTTCTTTAATAGGTAAGTTGACAATCTCTGAGCAATAATGCTAAAGAAAATCTTGCCTTCTACGTTTAACAGGGAAATAGGACAAAACTGACTGATGCTTGTAGAATCTTTTTCTTTCGTTATAAAGACTCCACCTGCTTGTCGCCATGCTCTTGGTACAACCTGTTTTACCCATGCCACTTTCATCAATTTCCACAGAATTCGTAGAACTCCTGAAGCACTCTTTTACACTCTGTACGGAACTCCATTAGGCCCTGGAGATGATGAAGCCCTTGCTTTTTTCACAGCTTGCTCTACTTCTTTCCACTTAGGTGCACAGTCCTCCATTTGGTATTCTGGCAGATTGATAGGTGGGATGTCTGAAGGAATTGACATAGACTCCTGCCTCTTTGAATCTGTATGTGTTTCCTCTAAATATCTCTCCAGCTCAAACTTAGATGCTTTTAGTGTGCCATTCTTCTCACTGGTGAATAACTTCTTTACAAAAATGTATTAAGCGCTATTTATAAAACACTAAACACAGGGCAATTGGCTAATTAGTTAATTACGTGTTCAGTAATTACCTAATACATTTTGTTCCCCATAATAATTGATGAGCTATGTATTGTAATTCATGTTTATTACATACCCAAAAGTGTGCCCACTATTTAGAATGAGTCTAACTAGACATGGGTTTTGTGAACAAAAACAATGCATCCCCTAGGACATATATTAATAATGGTTTCTAAAATACCAGGTTAACATAATTGGACCACAGAACTATGTTTCTGGACGATGCCAATAATCAAAGGTGACTGACAGTACTATGGGAAAAAGCTGTGAACTGCATACCATTTGGTGAATGATCTCATTTTAAACACATTTCTGTGATGTCACCCTTTGATCTATGAATCTTCTAATTAAAAGTGGCTGCGTGGCTTTGAAGAGAAGGAGAGTGAAGGCAGATATATTGCTGATTAACGCATCCACAGTTAGTGCTACGAATCCACAGAACACTGGATTCGTTAATGAAGCCACAGTCAGAACAATTCAGCAGAAAAGTGAATACCATTTTATTACACAATAATCATTTGAACAATTAGTTCATTAGTATTACACATTTCAAAAGTAACACTTCGAAAAGGGCTTGCAATTTCAGTTTAGCATTTCACATTGTTTGCTAAAAGTAGGACAATACAATTATGTAAAACTTTTTTTCATAATTACAAATTGTGACAAAGCTTCTTTATTTACAGTATAACTTTGAACACAGTTCTGGGTTAAACACATCTTAGGTGGATAAAGCAAGCTCCACAAAAAAGGATGGGTTTAAACAGGATGATACCTGTATGTGTATTTTTCCTTTTACAGCCGGAACTCGGCTCCTTTAACAAACAATGTATATAAAAGAAAAAAATTATGTGATATCTTGTAACACTTGTAAGTCGCCCTGGATAAGGGTGTCTGCTAATAAATAAATAAATAAATAAATAAATAAAAATAAAAATAAAAATAATAATAATAATAATAATAATAATAATACAAAAGTAAAATAAATCCCAGCTCCTGTTTTGGAGCACTAACTAAACTTAACAGGATCCCTAACTTTAGTCAGAGGCTAATCTGGTTTACTGACTTAATATATTTTGTTTTAACGTACACCGTATTCAGATCTATACACAGTTCCTTACCTTCCCACAGACAGCTATTGTCTTGAAACCGGTGCTTTTATACCTGCCTGGCTTGTTAAATTATTAACAAGTGTATTAGTTTAACTGTGTAGTTTTTCATTCTTCGTTTAAACAGCAAGAACTACCTCCTTCTCTTCTACTCTCTCCTCTGCTAAACACTCCTATTTCCAATCTGTTATCCAATCCTCCACTAACAACCCCCCGAAACTATTCTCTACCTTCTCCTCCCTCCTCAACCACCCCCCCCTCCTTCCTCCTCCTCTATCTCCTCTGACGACTGCCTCTTTCTTCTCCTCTAAAATCTCTGATATCCGCAAACTCTTTAACACCTCTCCCTCCCCCTCCTGCTCCAACCCCAACACCCTCTGTCTCCCCTACTAACTCACCTTTCTTCTCTCCTCCCTCCTCCAGGGCCTCAAACCCACCACGTGCTCCCTGGACCCTCCCCACTCACCTCTTTCAAGCTGCTGCTCCTGCTCTACTCCCCTTCATCTCCTCCCGTCTCAAAACCTCTCTCCTCTCTGGCCTCTTTCCCTCTGCTTTCAAACAAGCCTCTATCACCCCCCTTCTCACTCTGGTCGATGCCTTGACCAGACTGCACCCAGCTACCTCCAGACCCTTATCTCTCCCTACACCCCCACCCTACCGCCTGCACTTGAAGACTGGCTGTACCTCCTCTACGCTCCCCTGCCTCCAGAGTCCGCTCCTTCTCCACCCTCGCCCCACAGTGGTGGAACAACCTTCCTACGGATGTCAGGACTGCCCAATCCCTGATCACCTTCCGGCGCCTCCTCAAGACACACCTCTTCAGACAACACCTGTAAAACTCAACTCTTCCCTTCTGGACAATATAGCACTCTGCCTTTAATGCACTTTAACTTGCACTTATCTGCTCCCTATTTTACTGTATTTAATCCTGCAATTAATCCAATGTGTAGTATTTTGTATTTCACAAACCCTGACGTAACTATCAACACTGTTATCTGCTCCTGAATTGCCCCGATATCAAATTGTACTGTGTTTTGTATTTGCTCTCACTGCATTTTGTATCTTGTTCTTAATTGTACTGTAATTCTTGATATGTATTTTATTTTGTATACAACTGTAAGTCGCCCTAGGTAAGGGCATCTGCTAAGGAATAAATAATGATAATAATTTTTTTTTTTTTTTTTTTTGAGGAACAAAAGCAATTTCCATCACTTTGTAAACCTCATCAATCACAAGGACGTTTTTGCATTCTGTTCCTGGTTTTAAGCACTGTTCACACAAGCTTACAGCACACTTACATGCTTCTAGAACACCGGACCGCTTGCAGTGATATTTAGGTCTGCATCTGTTTTAGGTTTGGCAAAACTATTAATACCTTTACTCTATGTTCTCAGTTCACATTCCTTTGGTTTTTGCATTTTCATTTTTAATGCCACATTCATGTTCTACATCTAAAACATAGTCCTCGTTACTATTTTTATTTACAACAGACTCTCTTGTCTGTGTAAGTGAGATTTCAAACTCAAACTCCAGGAGACAAATATTTTAACTGTTTGAACTAAGCGTAACAAAAGGAGTGAAAACCAATCAACTGAATTTCATTATCGAACAAGTATCAATTAGGAAGACATGTTTTAAGTGGCATAACAACTCAAAGTGCTGAATCGGTAAAACATAACAGTCTCTTGTGCCTAACAGCACTCGTAACAGTGAATTATTTTTTACAGATTACAAACACTTATCGTTGTTTATCCCGTACCTACAGCCTAACATCACATTTGTATATTGTTTCTTTCTTGCTGAAGTGTGTCCAGTAGATTTAATAATAATAACAACAGCAACAATAATACTAGTAATAACAATAGCCTCACAGCAATATATGAACCAAAAATATTCACACAGTTCAAAAGCTACATAAATCCCTGTTAAGCTTCCAAACTCAAATTTCCAAACAAACTAAAAGAGCATCTGACCAATAAAGAACACATGGCTTTGAGAAACCCACGATTAAAATAACAAAGTGTCTACTTTAGGTTTCATGAGGTGCGATTCAGGTGTATCAGTAGTGCATAAGAAAATGTACCAACGAGAGGAGGCAATTCGCCCGTTCATATCAGCTGGTTAATCTCAATATATTGTCGGGTCTTAAAGGATGTAATGATTCAGCATCAACAACATGCCTAGGTATCCCACCCCAAACCCACACCACTCTGTCTAAAGAAATGTCTCCTGCTCTGTTTCTACTTCATGTTAAACTGGGTCCTCTGGAACTAGTTTCTGTGCACTCAAAGTATAGGGTTACTTTGACAACTCCTTTTTAAGACTTTAAATACTTCAGTTAAGTCCACCCCTAATTTTCCTTTATTCATTTAATCCTTTATATTGTGGGAACACTCACTGAACACAGTAGCAATATTGTACACTGCAGCAAGAATGCAACTAGTACAGTATTAACACTAAAGGATATAGGACCATAGATATTGAAACTGAAAGTATGAATAATGTTGGTGTTGTGTAAGCATACACATTCACATGTTCTCCTGAAACTACATTAGCAACATGACATTAACAAAATATCATATATAACAAAAAGCACAGCTGCTGTGTGATATCACAGTCTCATTTCTTTATTAATAAAAACAAAACAAACAAAGCTTTGAGCCCTATGTGAGGCAAAATAATTATCAGAGGGCGTTCTGCTGGGAACCATGTTAACGTCACCGTGTGTTCAGACGTCCCTTGAGAAATACTCAGGGTGTTCTTTCAGAGTGACGGTGACAAGCCAGTGAGATTGGGTGGATAACAATACCGCTCTTCTCTCAGTCTGTTGCAGGGTGTTTGTGAGCAGTCAGTCTCACAGGACTTCAGCAGGTAATCAAGAGTTTACACAGCACCAAGCATGGAAGGCCTAAAGCTGATGAAATAATTCCATCAATCTTACACACACTTGCTGTTCATTAGAACCCCCCCCCCCCACCACCTGTATCCCCTAGGCTGGGTCCTTTGATCCCCTGAAAGGCCAAACCGCACCCTGTGTGTACATAAAAATCTATTGCTTCTGATTCGTCCTACAATGCTGAATATTTTGGACACCTTTCATATTACTACAGTGCTCTCCCTTAGAAAATGTCCCTTTAAACAGGTCATGGTCGTCGCCTATATGTCCCATAATGCCATTCCACTAGTACTGTCATTGTAATTATAGACAGAACACAAAAAACATGTTTTCGTACTTGTGGGTCCGGTTATGGGAGCACTGTAATCTGATGCTGCTATTCTCAGGTTCAGGGTGCTACATGTTATAAAGTGGGGGCACTGTAATCTGATGCTGCTATTCTCAGCTACATGTTATAAAGTGGGAGCACTGTAATCTGATGCTGCTATTCTCAGGTTCAGGGTGCTACATGTTATAAAGTGGGGGCACTGTAATCTGATGCTGCTATTCTCAGCTACATGTTATAAAGTGGGAGCACTGTAATCTGATGCTGCTATTCTCAGCTACATGTTATAAAGTGGGAGCACTGTAATCTGATGCTGCTATTCTCAGCTACATGTTATAAAGTGGGAGCACTGTAATCTGATGCTGCTATTCTCAGCTACATGTTATAAAGTGGGAGCACTGTAATCTGATGCTGCTATTCTCAGCTACATGTTATAAAGTGGGAGCACTGTAATCTGATGCTGCTATTCTCAGCTACATGTTATAAAGTGGGAGCACTGTAATCTGATGCTGCTATTCTCAGCTACATGTTATAAAGTGGGGGCACTGTAATCTGATGCTGCTATTCTCAGCTACATGTTATAAAGTGGGAGCACTGTAATCTGATGCTGCTATTCTCAGCTACATGTTATAAAGTGGGAGCACTGTAATCTGATGCTGCTATTCTCAGCTACATGTTATAAAGTGGGAGCACTGTAATCTGATGCTGCTATTCTCAGCTACATGTTATAAAGTGGGAGCACTGTAATCTGATGCTGCTATTCTCAGCTACATGTTATAAAGTGGGGGCACTGTAATCTGATGTTGGTATTCTCAGCTACATGTTATAAAGTGGGAGCACTGTAATCTGATGTTGGTATTCTCAGGTTCGGGGTGTACAAGACAGAAGACGACCACCAACAATACTTTTGGGAAAGTATACCAAAGCCGTCGCGAGGGAGCGTGAGTGGAGACAGCAGGAGACAGTCTCCTGGGCCATCTGGGGTCCACCAGGAGAACTGTCGCCTTCTCTCTCCGTACCTTCTCTCAGAAGACTGGGAGCAACAGTATTGGCAGGAATGCGTACAAGAGCATCCTGGCCCACTCATGAGCGAGGGTGTTGAAGCAATGATGGCACCTAACTAGAGCACCGAGGCACCGAGGGTGCCGAAGCACCAAGGGTACAGAAGTTATCGGGGTCTGAGGCCTTGAGGCCCGCAGGGGGCATTAATCACTGGAGGGCACCGAGGCTCTGAGGCACCGAGGGCTTCTAAACAGCACTCAGATACCGAGGGTGCCGGAGCACCGAGGGCACTGTGCGCACCGAGGCTCTTAGGCCCAAGGGTGCCGAAGCACAGAGGGCATTTTTAAACTTTGGAATATTTTTAAACTGCAAGAGCAGTAAAGGAAAAAAAACACACACACGCACACACAACAGCCAAGCTGTGGGTTAGAACAGTCACCACGCCAGACGCTTTTCTTTTTGGGCCAAGCGCAGAGCCAGGCCCCAATGGAGGAATTCACGCTTCTCTATTTTTTTTTTTAGCTGCAATAGCAGGAGAAAAACCACACACAACAGCAGATGCTGCAGGGTTAGAAAGCAGTCTGCAACGCAGTGTGATGTGCAGACTGGTGAAAAAGATTTAACCAGGTGCAGTTGCACAGCTTTTATATCTCAGTTCACAGAAGCAGAGTTTCTGATTCCAGGCAAGTGGCAAGCCGACTTCCAGCAATATAAAATATTGCAGGGGAACTCCAGAAAACTCGAGTGAGAGCGCTTTCATACAGACTCAATCACAGCACCTGGACAGGTTGTACCTTACCTTACCACAGTGACAAGCAAAAGAGGAAGCGAGCTCCGTGGAGTGACTGTTTGTTCCGTTGAAAGGTGGGACCGAGGACGTCAATCCCCAGAGGGGCCTATCGGCAGCTCTGATATAAAATGCTCAGCGAATACCTACCAGTGGCAGGCATTTCCCAAAAGTATTGTTGGTGGTCGTCTTCGAATTGAAAGGGACCTAACAATAATAAACTTTTTATTAAAGCCAAAATAATAATCCAAAGCGACTCTGTATAACTTTCTCTCGCTTTGCGCTTTCTTTATGTTTTCTTCCTGCACACTCTGAGTTTTTAGGATGCAATTTTTGACTCTAGAAATGATACACCTAATAATCTGGATGTACTCTTATCAAACACCGAAAACAAATTCAACCAGCCGTTATTGCTGTAACTGAAATGCAGCTGCGCCTAATAATCAGAGTGGAAATCTGCTCAATAGAAATCATGAATGCGTACAGGTGGATGATCATTTTGAAACTACAGTCAGACTGTGACCTTTGAGCTGCTAGACAAAAATGAAACATTTATGTACAGTGTGTATGCACAATTTATAACACCATTAACAAAAATCAATTCAAGATCTTTATTTTCTTAAACTTTCATTTTTATTTTTTGCATTTCTGATTCACCTGCGTACCCTCTATGACCCTTAGAAGTACACGTACCCCCGGTTGAAAACCCCCTGTGCTACCGGATAGGCATCCACTCTGAATGGTCAAAGATGATCCACACCAACATTATCAGTACACGTATCAAATTCTAAGTGCACAGTAAGCCCCCAATATGCCCCCAAGAATATAGCTGGATAAGTGGTTCTGTAGATATATGTACAAACCTTGTGTGTACAGACAGACACCTCCAGATGTCTCTGGATTCTAATAAATACTGCTGCCAAGTTTCATCTCAATAAGTGGTTAGATACATTATGTAAAATTATAAATTGTGACTGTACACACATACGAGTCATGTATCACTGCCAGAATTTGTTTTTATTTTTTTTAATTTAAAAAATGAATAAGGTGCATCCCTTGACCAAAATGTCTGTACACAAGAAAATGTGATACTCAAGAGCTTCTGAATGTCAGTGACAAGTGTCATCACAATGTGATGGGATCTCCAGTTATGCGTGCCATGCTGTATAATGACCTGTTGCTGATATGCATCTCTGAGGGTGATAATAAAAACGGGATGTAAATAAAAGAGGGGGAATATTAACAACGTGCAACAGAAAGCATGCAGGGACGATACACTCCTGGGGGAATTTGTACATTTGACCACAAATACAGTACAATCAAGTCCCATTGTGTGGTCCAACAACTCCCCCTATACTCTGGCAGGCTGCAATCGTCCAAATCTCAAGAGCCTGGCCTCTCAACGGGTTAAGCCTGATTCCAGTTTTTACTCACATGCTTGAGTAAGCCAAAGGTACAGTAGAAATCCCATCGCCGACTCCCAAATTGCCCTTTTCACTTCCAAAACACACTCAATTTAATATGCTGTTAAAACTAAATATATCATTTATTTTCCTTTAATAAACTGCAGGAACACACTTCTTTACTGCCAAGCTATTCGATCCATTTGGATCCAAGCAAACTGTTTGTAATTGTGAATCACACTTATTAATATTATTCTTGGTTGAACTGAACTAACAAACAGACCACAGGGGTCTTTTACTGTAACAATTTGTTCTAAACATATAGTACCCTTACAGAAATCAAATACAGTAGATGCCGCTTATTAACAACCTCTCGGTTCCCAGCAAAAAGTTGTCATTAACCGAAAGCCAATAAGCGAAAAGCTCCCGTTTTCAAGTGTATTTATACGGAACGATATATACTGTAGTTGTACAAATATGGTAGTGAAACACATGTGTTTTAAATGTTACAGTGTTAAAAAATTAACATGACAAACTCAAAATACCCAAACATAGAACTGTTTACTGCACGCGTGTGTAAAACAAAAAAAGGAGTAGGCTTAAATAGTACAACACAACGATGTGCTACAACTGTCCTTACAATGAGTAAAACAAACATAAAAATATGTGCTGTACTTACAATCAATTCTAAAGAACACAATTTTAAAATAAGAAATTGTTCGACGTTGTCTGCTTTTTACAATGTACCACCTCCCGCTGTAAATCCATCTCGTGCAGCTTCGTAGCCAGTTTCAAAGCCACGATTCTGCCAGAAATATGCAGTTGCGAAGTCAGTGTCTTATAAAAGCTGCATGAAGTGTGTGCAAAAATCATGTAGGTACGCTCTGTAGCACTGGCAACTAGTAATAAAGCTGTCAATAAGCGGTGTGCAGTTGCAAATATCAGATTTCCATTAACATTAAAGTCTATGGGACGGGATTGGTTCCTGGGAAAATGTTGTTATTAACCGAAAGTTGTCTTTATCAGGGTTGCTAATAACCGGCATCTACTGTATATTGGAACACAATATATTATAATTTTGTGTTATGTTTTTCATTGCCCAATAGTGTGTGAATTAATTCTAGAATTTATTTAAAAATAAATAAGTCTCAAGTCACCCACCCAGGGACACCAAAATGTAGTGAGTTAATTAATTATATATATATATATATATATATATATATATATATATATATATATATATATATATATATATATATATATATATATATATATATATATATATATATATATATATATATATATATATATATATATATATAGACACACACACGCACCTTATGAGTTCCGCAGCACGTAGAACCCGAATTCCCTTGACAATAATGGAAGTCAAAGCTGTGATCGGGGTAAACGGCTGCCCAACCTGATACTACAGTAGGTACCGGTCCTAATAAAGTGGCCATGCAGTGTACATGTGTGTGCGTCTCCACTGTATCCCTGTTACTGGGGATAAAAATGTGAAGGTTGCAGCACAGCAATGTTGTCGAATAATGACAAGAAATTCCAAAGTTAATCACTACGGAACAGAGTGGGTGGATGAAAAAATATATCTTGTTCAAAACTCAATGACAAAAGAAATGATCAGATGGCTATTTTAAACCAGGAGCACTTTGTTTTTCATAATCAGATTCGACATACAATACCACAGAACAAAGTAGCATCCCTTATAACATAAAAAGACTTGCATTCCATGTTTTGTTTTTACTGTTCTTATTAAGCCAGTGTTCACAGTTCAATACACAGCACATAAACATAACTTTGAAACATGTCATTAAAAGATATGCTTTATTTGAAAATGCTGAACTGTGTTTGAAAAACAACCACCTTCTTTTCACATCTAATCAGCCTCAGTGGAGTAGAGATGCGAGGGGAAGCAATATGAAATAATGGACTAGAGCAATCCACGTCCAACCCACAGCAGCTGCCTTTAGCGCACGGCCAATTCAAATGCGACTGGGAGTTCCAAACGTATCTCCGCATCTCAAGACCTTGACAGATGAAAAGCCATAGTTCCTAGTTTATCAGTCGTGCAGTTACTTGCTCATGAATAACTAAAATCACATCAGTTGTCCTAATCTAAGATCAAATTAAACAAAAGTAAACAAGTATATTATTCTACATGAATAGATTTCAGAAAACAAACCTTTAACCATGTATTAACCATTTTTTAGAATCACACTGTTGTTCTGAATTGATCATATTGAGCCACCAAAATGTACAGTATTACATTGTCATTCATTGAACAAAAATAATGTACAGCCACTCTGTTTAATTAACTGCCTATTTACAGTAAATATTGCCCATGCCCTCTATAAAAATACTTCAATATTGTACACTGCATATATATATATATATATATATATATATATATATATATATATATATATATATATATATATATATATATATATACAGTACTGTGCAAAAGTTTTAGGCAGGTGTGAAAAAATGCTGTAAAGTAAGAATGCTTTCAAAAATAGACATGTTAATAGATTATATTTATCAATTAACTAAATGCAAAGTGAGTGAACAGAAGAAAAATCTAAATCAAATCCATATTTGGTGTGACAACCCTTTGCCTTCAAAACAGCATCAATTCTTTTAGGTACACTTGCACAAAGTCAGGGATTTTGTAGGCATATAGTCAGGTGTATGATTAAACAATTATACCAAACAGGTGCTAATGATCATCAATTCAATATGTAGGTTGAAACACAGTCATTAAATGAAACAGAAACAGATGTGTAGGAGGAATAAAACTGGGTGAGGAACAGCCAAACTCAGCTAACGAGGTGAGGTTGCTGAAGACAGTTTACTATCAAAAGTCATACACCATGGCAAGACTGAGCACAGCAACAAGACACAAGGTAGTTATACTGCATCAGCAAGGTCTCTCCCAGGCAGAAATTTCAAGGCAGACAGGGGTTTCCAGATGTGCTGTCCAAGCTCTTTTGAAGAAGCACAAAGAAACAGGCAACGTTGAGGACCGTAGACGCAGTGGTCAGCCAAGGAAACTTACTGCAGCAGATGATAGACACATCATGCTTACTTCCCTTCGCAATCGGAAGATGTCCAGCAGTGCTATCAGCTCAGAATTGGCAGAAAACAGTGGGACCCTGGTACACCCATCTACTGTCTGGAGAAGTCTGGTCAGAAGTGGCCTTCATGGAAGACTTGCGGCCAAAAAGCCATACCTCCGACGTGGAAACAAGGCCAAGCGACTCAACTATGCACGAAAGCACAGGAACTGGGGTGCAGAAAAATGGCAGCAGGTGCTCTGGACTGATGAGTCAAAATTTGAAATATTTGGCTGTAGCAGAAGGCAGTTTGTTCGCCGAAGGGCTGGAGAGCGGTACACGAATGAGTGTCTGCAGGCAACAGTGAAGCATGGTGGAGGTTCCTTGCAAGTTTGGGGCTGCATTTCTGCAAATGGAGTTGGGGATTTGGTCAGAATTAATGGTCTCCTCAGTGCTGAGAAGTACAGGCATATACTTATCCATCATGCAATACCAGCAGGGAGGCATCTGATTGGCCCCAAATTTATTCTGCAGCATGACAACGACCCCAAACATACAGCGAAAGTCATTAAGAACTATCTTCAACGTAAAGAAGAACAAGGAGTCCTGGAAGTGATGGTATGGCCCCCACAGAGCCCTGATCTCAACATCATCGAGTCTGTCTGGGATTACATGAAGAGAGAGAAGCAACTGAGGCTGCCTAAATCCACAGAAGAACTGTGGTTAGTTCTCCAAGATGTTTGGGCCAACCTACCTGCCGAGTTCCTTCAAAAACTGTGTGCAAGTGTACCTAGAAGAATTGATGCTTGATGCTGTTTTGAAGGCAAAGGGTGGTCACACCAAATATGGATTTGATTTAGATTTTTCTTCTGTTCACTCACTTTGCATTTAGTTAATTGATAAATATAATCTATTAACATGTTTATTTTTGAAAGCATTCTTACTTTACGGCATTTTTTCACACCTGCCTAAAACTTTTGCACAGTACTGTATATATATATATATATATATATATATATATATATATATATATATATATATATATATATATATAGGTTATAGTGTACAATATTAGCAAATAGTTTGAGTTTAAACCAAGAGAACACGTGTATAAATAAATCCATAAAACTAAACCCATAAAATGTGTCTAATCTTTATATGCAAGTTGTTTTTCATAGGGCTACAGAGGTACTGCTGACCTCTTATTTCTTCTTTGTTGCCATCTTTAAAAATGGATTCTTGCAAAGTTCTGAAACAAGCATTCATGGGATATAGATGAGCGTCTGAAGGACTTGTGGTGAAATAATTGACTTGGTAATCTGTCTCCTTCACAGTTTAATAATCCTCTGTCCAGGTGGGGCACCACCACGATATAAAGACTTTAATCAGTCGAGGGCAAGTCACAATCCATCACAAGACTCATTCAAAAACATGTCATAAAACCGATATCTGTTCTGCCCATATAATTTTAAGTCAGATTTCAAGAACATTGTGTTGCACGCAGTTGTACCTGTAATTTATTGCATGAAATACCTTTTTCTATACCACTGGAAAAAATAGATGGAGACCGATTACCAAGTCAATTATTTCACCATAAGTCCTTCAAATCCTCATCTATATCCCATGAATGCTTGTTTCAAAAACACATTTTTACAGCAATACAATGGAAACACACCTAAACTACATCTTAGGTACATTGACAACATCTTTGGAATTTCCACCAACTCCAGTGAGGATTTAAAACAGTTCATTCAGTCAGTAACACATTTCCACCCACCCAGACAAGAATATAAGAGAATATGTGGTACACAGTGCTATTCGTCCTTCTGGGGAACCTCTGAAAGGCACATATCCATGTAATAGACCACGATGTAATACCTGTAAATACATTCATTCTGAAACAGAGATTAGAGGCATTAAATCTTCATTCAACATTCATGAACATTTTACATGTACCTCTAAAGGAATAGTCTACTGAATTATCTGCAAGAAATGCAACAAATTGTACATTGGGGAAACTAAAAGGCGTTTAGCAGACCGGTTTGTAGAACACTTAAGAAGCATTCGTATTAACACCACTGCATTTCCAGTAGCTCATCACTTCAACAGTCATGATCACACTGCTGAAGAAATCTGTGTGATCAATCAGTGCTATGGAACAAATGTTGCTCGGAAACAAAAGGAACGAGAGTTTATCTTCAAACTGGGAACTTTGGAACCTCTGGGAACAAACATTCTATTCTAATAATCATGACATCATCCACAGAATTTTTGCATAATTACAATTCTTGTAATTAATAACAACAAGTTTACTGCACTGTGTTTACTTTTCTTTTTAAACAGCTGAAGAAAGGCTTTTGGCCGAAACGTCCTGAAAATAAAAGATTGTTTAATCTTTTAAACTTTGTGTGTACATTTTAAAGAAAACCTCTTCTTTTATATATATATATATATATATATATATATATATATATATATATATATATATATATATATATATATATATATATATGTATATATATATATATATATATATATATATATATATATATATATATATATATATATATATATATATATATATATATATACACACATATGTGAACAGATATTTTATTGAACACCATGTAATCAAATAAACTACAAAATTATATTGCAAAAGTCTACCGGAAGCCATAATAGTAGTACAGTATTTTATGTTAGATTTAGAAATGTCACATTTTTCCATTTTGTCTGTTTTTCGTTAAGTATATGGAGAACTACAAAGCACTATGTAATTCAATATGTTTTAACATAACATTATTCAGCAGGTTTCTTAACAGCAAAACAAACTTACGATATGGAAATAGGATAGCATTTATATAATCATCTTTCAATAGTTAAACAAATTCTACATCATTTTCAAGGCTAACTGAGCTAGAGAAAAGAACATTTTTCTGTTGGGTTTCCAGACACAGCAGGCTGCTCCACACTGCTGTGGGGATACAGGCCCATGGTATGTAAAGTTTGTGAATTAATCATAACATTTGTTAGTATCTGAACTCAGCAGGCGAGACCGCAAGCTTACAGAAGCTGATTGCACATGGCAAGGGGGTTACTTGTACCAACAACAGTGATGCCAACACGAAAAAATTTGGGAGAAATAACAATTTTGATATTTAGTGGCTACAAGTAAGAAAATAAGTTTTATTGTTTTAATTTAGAATGCCCAATTATTTTACCCCTGATTTTCTGTCCAATTCCGAATTGCCTCTTCGACCCAGTAACTTGAGAGCGGATGTCAGCGAGCGATCGGCCTCCGGAGGACAAAGGCCAGCCCTGCAGGTGTCTGCTCTGAGCTCACCAGGCTCCAGGGTTGTGCCTTCTTAACTCAGTTTTGTATTTGTCTAAAATACGTAACACAATTTGTTTCCCCCTGTTTATAACAATGTAAGGTACACTTTTTAATGACCAACACATTCTAACGTCTCCACAATTTCACAACAGGAAATTATTTGTGTGCATAATACAAAAACAGGAACATTTAATATTAAATATTTAGATACATATTGTTCAGTTACATACTTTAATCTACCAAGCAATTTAAATTAAATTATCATTGTGACTAACCTAATTCTTAAAAAAATGGCCAATATTGAAGATAAATCAAATAGATATTAATTTAATACAAAGTGTTGAATAACTTTTAAACAACTTTTTTGCATTCAACTCTACAGAGTGTTGGATCTAATTTTGGTTATCTATTCTTGCACTCAGTCTCTCTCTTCTAAAATATGCTGCATCACTAAGCACAAACAGACAGAAGGACGGGCGGACGGGCAGACAGACACGAACAGCTGTCTGTTCCAGAGGTTTATTACTTATCTTCAATGAGGTTGAAAACATAAAACAAAGACTAGGCATTTTCAGTATGGCACAGATTACAATCACTAATCTGAAAACAAGCTCTCCTCTGAACAGGTTCCAGAACTAACTGGTTAGCTGAGATAGTAAACTGTACTGCACACTCTATACCCCTATGGATATTAAAACTATATAAACACTACGGGTACTGGTTGGTGTGGAAGGGTAATAGGCTTATCTCATGGGAATGTAGTACTGGCACATTGTTAACAATCCCACTTGAATATTTATGGCACACAGTATTTTAAAGATCAAACTTAAACCAACAGAGACTAAATAAATAAGAATAATCTCATGGTCCCAAAATGTGTCAAAACTAACTAACTAACTCAATAAAATATATTCCAAGTTAATCTTGACTTTAATTAAAGGAATAAACCAACATCCACCCACATGTAATAAAAAGGTTGGCAAAAGAATCCAAACGTGTAAAAAGTGACACCAGGGAAGTAACATCCCACTGTAGCCCCATTGCTTGTTTCATAGCAGCACACTCACCTCTGAGCCTGTTTTTCACATCAGCACAGCACGCCGGCTTAACTGGATGGTTTCTATAGCAACCATTTCGTAGAAGAGAGTCAGTGAAAAAAACACATCTAGGCCATTGTAAATATAGTAACCGGCATGATATCTGATGCATCAAAATATAAAGTGCTGTACAGTTTGTATGTATATCACACTTTAAACACAATTAGGGCCGTGAAGTGTTTATTTTTAATAAGGCTTTTTTTTTTTTTTTGTTATTGCCCGAAATGTGAATTGACCAGTTTTTTCTGGTATTCCCTAAAAGTACTGTAGTGGAGTGTTGGTGTGTTGAGGTGTCCTGCAAACTGTTCAAAGCAAATGACATCACACCTGAGAATCACTGTACCTCTACTGTAACAAATACAGTCAGCGGCACCATGAACATGCTACAACACAAAAGTAGTAGAACTCCCTGGTGTTTTTTCTGTGTTCATAGGAGAAACATTCGTTTTGGGGTTTTTGGGGTGTTTTATCTGTGTTTACTTGTAAAAGCCTAAAACCCTGACTACAATATCTCTTTTGAGCTGCTGTGTTCTAACCTTCAGTGTTATTCTTGATCTCCCCAAAAAGAATTAAAACTGCAATAAAGCTCAGTCTTTTACCAGCCAGTTAATGGCCAGCTACACCTTGAACTGCCCGTGGCTCTGCCTAGGGCCATAAAACTACCCTTGCTGGTCGAATGACCCACTGAACATTATTTCTTAAGTCTTAGTTCTTATTTCTTATGTCTTGGGTCCTAATTAATTCCACAGATATTAAACACTAAACACAGCCAATTTTGTCAATATAAATAAATGAAACAATTCAGCAGAGAATAAATACGCACAGTATGCAAAATGCACACAGCACTAAATTACAGTAAAGGTGCAATGCCCCATTTTGAATTTTGTATTTATGTATAGTTTTAAAAGGTCATGGGCCCATTATGAAAGTATGAAACCTGCAGTTACAAAAGACGACAAATGTTTTGACACAATATCTTTATGTACCGTTTGATGATTTGGTTTTTATATAGCATGTAACAATACTAAAATAAACTTTAAAAATAGTTATACAAAAGGTGCACATTACACAAGAGACATACCCAAAGGCACGAGCGGTATACACAGAGGGTGTGTTACACACAGGGTTCAGCTTATATTCTGAAAATGATGGTAGATGATAAATAAAGTAGAAATATTTGTCTAATAATGTAACTCCTATATTAAGATTGAGAGTTCAAAAGAATGGATGATTTCCTGGCAAATGATATAACCATAAGAAAAGCAGTTGGGATGTTTAGGAAACACCACACTGGTATTTTTCACTGGAGTATTTCTTATATACATTAGTGGTAGAATGTTGCAGTGGGGCATGTTAATGGTTACACTGTGGTGTACCAGCTGTACCTAGAGGCTAGATGTGATTGTGAAAGCTCTGTTGAGGCCACGGTTAATATCATTGATGTACTACAGAAAACTGCTCTTCAAGAAAGGGAGAGTACAGTATTCTTTTTGCCCTCAGATTAAACAAATAGGGAATTCAAATGGAACCAAAGATTGTAAAGGGTACAGGATTTGATTGTGAGCAAAAATACGTAAATAAGCAACAGGAATTCAATGATAATAACTATGCTAATTAACTCAATTATCATTTGATAATAAAGTTGTGTACATATACTGTACTTGACTTTTAATTTCTGTTTCCTGTAACAGAGCTAAAATATGTCATCTATAACCTACACCTGACAAGTAGCTGCAGAAGCATGATACATTTGAAAAAAATGATTTATGATGGGGGTTAAGTGTGAAGTGATCTAATGATTCCCAACCAGTTTTCACTAGCCTTCTTTTTATTAGTTTATTATAAATACATTCCTATACAATAACACAAAATAATTTCTTAACGTGTTACTAAGCTTGTTGTTAACAGTTAATACACACAAAACAATGCCTCTTAAAATCCAGCATGCCCAAATTCCTATGGCTGTGAAGAGTTAGAGGGTTGCATGAGAAGCCAAAGGGCACAACCTGAAACACGGAAATGAAGTTGGTTTAAAAGTTATTGTAGGAAACGAGAGACAGAGAATTCTTCAGGGACCAAGGCTAGTGGTTTCCTCAGGCAACTTTACACCAAGAGACCTCAAAGTGTCAACATTTTAAACTACCACAAACCCTCCTTTATGTGTCCCATATGGGGTCCCAGTGCTGGGATACTCTATAGCAGCTTTAACTCATTATCTTATCTGGGTAAGATCTTCTGCCTGGCTTCCTGAATCTCACTGAACTGAGGAGCAGCTTGTCGTAACTAGCGGATCCCACACGTTTGCAACAACAAATTTGCAGACGGCTACCGTTTTGAAATGCAACGTATGTTACATTTCACTTGTGAAAAACACAGCCAGCTAAAGACCTTGAATTCTGTAATAAAACAAAATAAAACAACATTTTAGCAGATAAAACAAAATGTGTGAAAAATAAAACGAAAGATTCTAAAAAATAAAAAGAATTTCACAGTGCTCTAGTTAGAAAAAATGTATCTGACTGAATAACTATTGGTGCCACTGAACATCAGCTTCATTCAAACACTGACAGAATGCCTACACCTGCTGTAAAATATCCCACTTTGTTTTCTAAGGTCATTTTTTCTATTCTTCTTAATTCAAGCAGAAGGTGTTTTAGCAATGGGCAGTCACAGTGGTAATATTACCTTCAGTAATTTGTTGCCACAGTGAGAAGCTTATTTTAACAGAATACTGCTAATTGGATGTGTTGGAATTGATTAAAAGGGAATGGGAATTGGACATTTATTTAAAAAAGGAACTGGAAATTGAATTGGAATTGAAAAACAGGCATTGACCCCAACCCTGCTTGAACTTGAAAGATTAACATGGGTATCTGTAAAACATGATCAAACTGTTTGGTGATTTTTACTAACGACTAATATTTAACTAATTGACATTTATATGCATGTTATTTCAATGTAGGAATGATAGGGCACAATGCAATCCAAGTAAAAGCATGTTCAGAACAGAAGGTGGAAAGTAAGGAGTTATAAATACATAGAGCAGTTTACCAGGTGATGTAGTAAAAGCTAATACAGGGACAATTACTGTATATTTTGCCCTGGGGTATTACATTCTGCTCTTGAGTATTAGATTGGTGGTATGCTAGCAAAGAAACAACTAATCTCGCTCCCAGCATTTCCTAAGTTATTGGGTTCTTTCTCATCTCCTGGAACAAAACTCTTCAACCAAGAGAGAAACACCATTTATAATCACATGTACATATTTTATTTAGGTTCCGAGTAGAGCGGTCCTTATCCCACAGGTAGAAGCCCTCTATATCTGGGACTCTAGGATCTGAGTAGAGAGGTCATTATCCCACAGGTAGAAGCCCTCTATATCTGGGACTCTAGGATCTGAGTAGAGAGGTCATTATCCCACAGGTAGAAGCCCTCTATATCTGGGACTCTAGGATCTGAGTAGAGAGGTCAGTATCCCACAGGTAGAAGCCCTCTATATCTGGGACTCTAGGATCTGAGTAGAGAGGTCATTATCCCACAGGTAGAAGCCCTCTATATCTGGGACTCTAGGATCTGAGTAGAGAGGTCAGTATCCCACAGGTAGAAGCCCTCTATATCTGGGACTCTAGGATCTGAGTAGAGAGGTCATTATCCCACAGGTAGAAGCCCTCTATATCTGGGACTCTAGGATCTGAGTAGAGCGGTCATTATCCCACAGGTAGAAGCCCTCTATATCTGGGACCATAGGATCTGAGTAGAGCGGTCATTATCCCACAGGTAGAAGCCCTCTATATCTGGGACTCTAGGATCTGAGTAGAGCGGTCAGTATCCCACAGGTAGAAGCCCTCTATATCTGGGACTCTAGGATCTGAGTAGAGAGGTCATTATCCCACAGGTAGAAGCCCTCTATATCTGGGACTAGGAGCTGAGTAGAATGGTCATTATCCCACAGGTAGAAGTCCTCTATATCTGGGACTAGGATCTGAGTAGAGCGGTCATTATCCCACAGGTAGAAGCCCTCTATATGTGGGACTCTAGGATCTGAGTAGAGAGGTCATTATCCCACAGGTAGAAGCCCTCTATATCTGGGACTAGGAGCTGAGTAGAATGGTCATTATCCCACAGGTAGAAGTCCTCTATATCTGGGACTAGGATCTGAGTAGAGCGGTCATTATCCCACAGGTAGAAGCCCTCTATATGTGGGACTCTTGTGTCAGACACTAATGTTTAAATTATGCATGATCAACACATGTTGAAAGCGCAATTATCGCTCACAATCTTATTGTCAGCATGAGTTGAGGGCGTATTATAAAGGTGAACAGGATAAAGGAAATATTTTCAGGACACGACTAATGCTTGTTTGTTTGTGTAGTTTAAACGTGTCTGTCACCACAATGCACAACAGGATATGGTGCTCCATCCCTGTGATTTTAATAAACACCTAAATCCAAGCCTCACTGACAGGCATCAATCAATGGATGTGTCTTCATTACATCACTCCAGCTGAATGGGTACTTCTGTGTTATCAAATCCTTTTCCCTTCCTGGAAAGATAGACATCCTCGGCACGCACCATAAACCGACTGCAGGTAGTTCAGAATGCCGCTGCCAGGATCCTTACCACATGTAAAAAACGTGAACACATCACCCCACTGTCTTGCCCAGCTGCACTGGCTACCTGTAAAGTTCAGGATTACTTTCAAAACTCTCTTGTTCACCTACAATGCTCTTCACCACACAGGTCCCGAGCACCTCTTCAACCTGCTGACCCGCTATGTCCCTGCCCGCAAGCTGAGGTCCTCCGACTCTGGCCTGCTTGTTATGCCCAAGCAAAAGTGCAGCACACCTGGACAACAATCGTTTAGCTTTATGGCTCCGACTCGTTGCAACTCTCTCCCAGCTTTGGTGAGTGATGCTCCCACAGGCGCTCGCTTTAAATCAACTCTCAAGACCCACCTGTTCTCTCTTGCTTTCCATGCTCTTTAAGCCTGATATCTGCTATTAGCTGCTGTGTTGTTGCTACTTTTTTTTTCCTCTCACATCCACAATGTTTTAGATTTCTGCATTGTTTTTCACTGCATTTCAAGTATTATAATAATAATAATAATAATAATAATAATAATAATAATAATAATAATAATATCTTTATTTTTATATAGCACCTTTCATAGTGGACCACCACCACAAAGCACTTTACAGAGGTAGGCTGTGAACTGTGAATTATATGCAGAGTCACTTACAATAGGACATTGATTTAACATCTCATCTGGAGGATGGAGCACAAGGAGGTTAAGTGACTTGCTCAGCGTCACACAGTGAGTCAGTCAGTGGCAGAGGTGGGATTTGAACCGGTGACCTTCTGGTTACAAGCCCTGGACTTTAACCACTATACCACACTGGTTACAATGATGCATTTTCCACTGTTAATGTATCTTGTAAAGAGCTTTGTCACGGTGGTCCACTTTGACAGGCGCTTTATAAAATAAAGATTGATTGAGTGATTGATTGATTGATGAAATCTTACAGTTCTATAAGTAGTAAGTGCATACTTCATTTGACCAACCTGAAATGCAACCAGAAGCAACTAGGCAGACGATGGCTACCGAAGACATCTGAATGCACACACTATCACAAAATTAGCTGCATCAACCATAACAGTTACTCAGAATGGGTTTTCACAAAATACTGAAGGGGCTGCCCTTGCCGAATAAGTTGGCCACAGTTTTTAGTTGTATTATTTTTTTGAATTTTATTATTTGTTTGAGAACAGGCGTGTGTTTTTTTTTTTAGTCTGTGACTTTTTGTTCCCAGTTTGTTATCCAGAGCTTGGACACAGTTTTAGAAAAGACCTGCCATAACACTGTCAATATGGTAGGGCCACCTGGGCAAGGTGTTTAAAGAGCTCCATGACAAATCCATAATGACTATTGTCCAATTCCATCCCTTTATATATATATATATATATATATATATATATATATATATATATATATATATATATACACAGTACTGTGCAAAAGTTTTAGGCAGGTGTGAAAAAATGCTGTAAAGTAAGAATGCTTTCAAAAATAGACATGTTAATAGATTATATTTATCAATTAACTAAATGCAAAGTGAGTGAACAGAAGAAAAATCTAAATCAAATCCATATTTGGTGTGACCACCCTTTGCCTTCAAAACAGCATCAAGCATCAATTATTCTAGGTACACTTGCACACAGTTTTTGAAGGAACGGTAGGTTGGCCCAAACATCTTGGAGAACTAACCACAGTTCTTCTGTGGATTTAGGCAGCCTCAGTTGCTTCTCTCTCTTCATGTAATCCCAGACAGACTCGATGATGTTGAGATCAGGGCTCTGTGGGGACCATACCATGCTGTTTTGAAGGCAAAGGGTGTCACACCAAATATGGATTTGATTTAGATTTTTCTTCTGTTCACTCACTTTGCATTTAGTTAATATAATCTATTAACATGTCTATTTTTGAAAGCATTCTTACTTTACAGCATTTTTTCACACCTGCCTAAAACTTTTGCACAGTACTGTATATATACTGTATATATACAGTATATATACTGTATATATACAGTACTGTGCAAAAGTTTTAGGCAGGTGTGAAAAAATGCTGTAAAGTAAGAATGCTTTCAAAAATAGACATGTTAATAGATTATATTTATCAATTAACTAAATGCAAAGTGAGAACAGAAGAAAAATCTAAATCAAATCCATATTTGGTGTGACAACCCTTTGCCTTCAAAACAGCATCAATTCTTCTAGGTACACTTGCACAAAGTCAGGGATTTTGTAGGCATATAGTCAGGTGTATGATTAAACAATTATACCAAACAGGTGCTAATGATCATCAATTCAATATGTAGGTTGAAACACAATCATTAACTGAAACAGAAACAGCTGTGTAGGAGGAATAAAACTGGGTGAGGAACAGCCAAACTCAGCTAACAAGGTGAGGTTGCTGAAGACAGTTTACTGTCAAAAGTCATACACCATGGCAAGACTGAGCACAGCAACAAGACACAAGGTAGTTATACTGCATCAGCAAGGTCTCTCCCAGGCAGAAATTTCAAGGCAGACAGGGGTTTCCAGATGTGCTGTCCAAGCTCTTTTGAAGAAGAACAAAGAAACGGGCAGCGTTGAGGACCGTGACGCAGTGGTCGGCCAAGGAAACTTACTGCAGCAGATGAAAGACACATCATGCTTACTTCCCTTCGCAATCGGAAGATGTCCAGCAGTGCCATCAGCTCAGAACTGGCAGAAAACAGTGGGACCCTGGTACACCCATCTACTGTCTGGAGAAGTCTGGTCAGAAGTGGCCTTCATGGAAGACTTGCGGCCAAAAAGCCATACCTCAGACGTGGAAACAAGGCCAAGCGACTCAACTATGCACGAAAACACAGGAACTGGGGTGCAGAAAAATGGCAGCAGGTGCTCTGGACTGATGAGTCAAAATTTGAAATATTTGGTTGTAGCAGAAGGCAGTTTGTTCGCGAAGGGCTGGAGAGCGTGCACGAATGAGTGTCTGCAGGCAACAGTGAAGCATGGTGGAGGTTCCTTGCAAGTTTGGGGCTGCATTTCTGCAAATGGAGTTGGGGATTTGGTCAGAATTAATGGTCTCCTCAATGCTGAGAAGTACAGGCAGATACTTATCCATCATGCAATACCATCAGGGAGGCATCTGATTGGCCCCAAATTTATACTGCAGCATGACAACGACCCCAAACATACAGCGAAAGTCATTAAGAACAATCTTCAGCGTAAAGAAGAACAAGGAGTCCTGGAAGTGATGGTATGGCCCCCACAGAGCCCTGATCTCAACATCATCGAGTCTGTCTGGGATTACATGAAGAGAGAGAAGCAACTGAGGCTGCCTAAATCCACAGAAGAACTGTGGTTAGTTCTCCAAGATGTTTGGGCCAACCTACCTGCCGAGTTCCTTCAAAAACTGTGTGCAAGTGTACCTAGAAGAATTGATGCTTGATGCTGTTTTGAAGGCAAAGGGTGGTCACACCAAATATGGATTTGATTTAGATTTTTCTTCTGTTCACTCACTTTGCATTTAGTTAATTGATAAATATAATCTATTAACAGGTCTATTTTTGAAAGCATTCTTACTTTACAGCATTTTTTCACACCTGCCTAAAACTTTTGCACAGTACTGTATATATATATATATATCAGTCCCGTAAGCTTATTAACACAAAACATATCCCAGGTGTTTCTACTTGTTTGCCAGAGCCCTGTAGTAAGCCCTGTGCGGAATGAGGATCTTAATATTGTGCAACACACTTTATCCTGCTGCAGTCCCACCATGTAAAAAATTCAGCCACAGCAAACCAAAGCAGTGGGGTGCGTCAGATTCCTGTGCTCTTGAGACAGTGTGTAACTCAGAGCTAGAACACAGTCTGTCTGAACCCTTTTAAACTTGTCATGCTAGAGTCTGCCAGGAAGATGTCATCTGTTAATCTGTCTGTTTACCTGAGACATAATGTGTTACTTGGGCCACAGCAGCGCATTTTAAACTTACCAGTGAAAATGATTTCTTTATTACTTGTGTATTTTTTGTTCTGTCTGAACTCTATATTATTGTTCATGTAATTCATTCCAAACAAATACTCACTAGCATTAAGCAAGGCAGTGCCAGGACTGTAAAATGAAGGCTATTCAAACAACATGCAGCCTTACTGGGATCTATAAAAATTTCTAAATAACATCACATTTAGTAACCTACCGGTAATTTCATTGTGTTTTAATTGTATGTAGTAATGTTAATAAGATGTATAAGATGTATAAATCACCCCTGCAGGTAAAACAACTGCTGGAATCATAGAAGATCACCTGCATTAAATTTGACACTGCATATATTTAAAAAATACCCCATGGGTATTGATAACTTTACATTAAGAAAGGGAACTAAATAGAGTGCTAGTCATGAAGCAAGTCCTGGTTGTAAAAAAGTTTCCCTGGAATACCTATTGTGAGAGTTATTTAAATCAATTCATAAGAGCATTTTGAGAGAGTTGTATCTATTGTGAGGGTTGTATCTATTGTGAGAATTGTATTTATTGTGAGAGTTGTATCTATTGTGAGGGTTGTATCTATTGTGAGAATCGTATTTATTGTGAGAGTTGTATCTATTGTGAGGGTTGTATCTATTGTGAGAATCGTATTTATTGTGAGAGTTGTATCTATTGTTTGTTTATTTAGCAGACGCCTTTATCCAAGGCGACTTACAGAGACTAGGGTGTGTAAACTATGCATCAGCTGCAGAGTCACTTACAACTACGTCTCACCCGAAAGACGGAGCACAAGGAGGTTAAGTGACTTGCTCAGGGTCACACAATGAGTCAGTGGCTGAGGGGGGATTTGAACCAGGGACCTCCTGGTTACAAGCCCTTTTCTTTAACCACTGGACCACACAGCATTGTGAGGGTTGTATCTATTGTGAGAATTGTATTTATTGTGAGAGTTGTATCTATTGTGAGGGTTGTATCTATTGTGAGGGTTGTATCTATTGTGAGGGTTGTATCTATTGTGAGGGTTGTATTTATTGTGAGAGTTGTATCTACTGTGAGGGTTGTATCTATTGTGAGGGTTGTATACATGAATTCATAAGAACACTGTTTCCTAGGTTCTGGTATCCTCAGAAGTTTCTTCACAATTGGAGGAGTGGTTCTGAAGACTGTTAAAGAGAGCTGAGAGAAAGACGCAGAAGGAGCAGCAGCATCTGTGTTTGGACAGCAGATTGTATAAACCTCTCAACCGTATTATTGAAAAGCACAACACTTAATCCGTTAACTGCGTTTCCCATGCAACAAGCCCAACGAAGTGGAACAGACATCCCTCGAAACTGCACGCTGCCTCTTAAACCTAAGCGTGGAAAAATGAAGCAAGAAATTCAAACTAATAAATCCAGAATTACTACTGTTATAAAAATAAACTAAAAGTAAAAAATGAAAGGAAGGAAGTCTCTTAAAGCTTTATTACATTCCTAAGCATGAAGTATTTTGGTTTATTGCTACAGTCGCTTCTGATGTTATACAGTGATCCAGCGATGCTTGTTTTAATGAAGTCCAGTAAAACAAATCCAACACCTGACTGTTGACAAAGGCAAACCAAAACTCCAAGCCCTGATCATTTAGTGGTTCCATGCTACCGGTAAAATGCCTGCTGAGTGAAACAGCATGCCCTGAACTATGTAAACTACAGAAGTCCAGAGCTTTACCAATGTGTAATAGTGGAGCTATGAGCCTGCCAGGAATATAAACTGTGTCATGTGAAAGGCTGCACCACAGAGCTACATTAGGCAACTGTTTCCAAGATATAGCCTTTATTAGCTCAGCCAGTCCCAATCAGGGGCGTCAATTTGGGGAGGGGAGGACAGGGGTGGCCGCCCCTGCCAAGCTGGTCAGGGGGGCCCCCAAATGGCAGTTTATGTGAGTTGAAAGCCTTAAAGGAAAGTGTTCATGTTTCGGGACATCGAAAGTGCAGCGACTAGTCTGACAATGTAACATTGTTGAATGAAACTCTCTCTTTTTCTTGCCAAAATCTGCAATGATACCAAGTACTATGTTTTGTTCTGCCTAAAAAAACCTCACAACAACAGCCTCTCCCAAGTTATCGCGATAATTTGCATTTGTTGAAATTCAAAATTAACGATAACAGCTGTTGTGTTACAAAAAGCAAGAGAGAAAGGTACGTTTTACTAATAATTCTGTTCAAGTGTTTAAGATGTGTTCTGGGAATGTGTCAATAAAAGTGCTTAGCATATATCACGTCACAGCAACTAAGCAAATAGCAAAATAATAGCGAGGGCCGGCGTCAGCACCATGGCAACCCGGGGCCCCGACGTCAGAGCTAAACTGTATGCGTGCAATGCAGTGAAACTTTTCAGATCTCCCCCCTTTTTTTCTTCTTTTCCTTTGACAAGCGTTTTTGTCGAGCCTCATTATCATAACGTCTATTATTATAATTATACGATTTTACACCATCAAAAATGAAACCTGCCGAACCTCTGGAACTTCCAAATAAAAAAAACCCTCAAATCTGGATGTCAAAAACAGAAGGAAAACAACTGCAGTAAGTACACTGTTAAATGTACATTTAAAAATATTATTTCTGTAAAGTGTGTGTTCGGTTTTCTGTTAATTGTGTACTAAGTAAGCTACAGTAAAAAAAAAAAAAAAAAAGAAATATGCTAAAATCATATACCAGTAGTTTTAATTAAACTATATATATATACTGTATATACAGTACTGTGCAAAAGTTTTAGGCAGGTGTGAAAAAATGCTGTAAAGTAAGAATGCTTTCAAAAATAGACATGTTAATAGATTATATTTATCAATTAACTAAATGCAAAGAGAGTGAACAGAAGAAAAATCTAAATCAAATCCATATTTGGTGTGACCACGCTTTGCCTTCAAAACAGCATCAATTCTTCTAGGTACACTTGCACAAAGTCAGGGATTTTGTAGGCATATAGTCAGGTGTATGATTAAACAATTATACCAAACAGGTGCTAATGATCATCAATTCAATATGTAGGTTGAAACACAATCATTAACTGGAACAGAAACAGCTGTGTAGGAGGAATAAAACTGGGTGAGGAACAGCCAAACTCAGCTAACAAGGTGAGGTTGCTGAAGACAGTTTACTGTCAAAAGTCATACACCATGGCAAGACTGAGCACAGCAACAAGACACAAGGTAGTTATACTGCATCAGCAAGGTCTCTCCCAGGCAGAAATTTCAAGGCAGACAGGGGTTTCCAGATGTGCTGTCCAAGCTCTTTTGAAGAAGCACAAAGAAACGGGCAACGTTGAGGACCGTGAGACGCAGTGGTCGGCCAAGGAAACTTACTGCAGCAGATGAAAGACACATCATGCTTACTTCCCTTCAATCGGAAGATGTCCAGCAGTGCCATCAGCTCAGAATTGGCAGAAAACAGTGGGACCCTGGTACACCCATCTACTGTCCGGAGAAGTCTGGTCAGAAGTGGCCTTCATGGAAGACTTGCGGCCAAAAAGCCATACCTCCGACATGGAAACAAGGCCAAGCGACTCAACTATGCACGAAAACACAGGAACTGGGGTGCAGAAAAATGGCAGCAGGTGCTCTGGACTGATGAGTCAAAATATGAAATATCTGGCTGTAGCAGAAGGCAGTTTGTTCGCCCAAGGGCTGGAAAGCGGTACACGAATGAGTGTCTGCAGGCAACAGTGAAGCATGGTGGAGGTTCCTTGCAAGTTTGGGGCTGCATTTCTGCAAATGGAGTTGGGGATTTGGTCAGAATTAATGGTCTCCTCAATGCTGAGAAGTACAGGCAGATACTTATCCATCATGCAATACCATCAGGGAGGCATCTGATTTGCCCCAAATTTATTCTGCAGCATGACAACGACCCCAAACATACAGCGAAAGTCATTAAGAACTATCTTCAGCGTAAAGAAGAACAAGGAGTCCTGGAAGTGATGGTATGGCCCCACAGAGCCCTGATCTCAACATCATCGAGTCTGTCTGGGATTACATGAAGAGAGAGAAGCAACTGAGGCTGCCTAAATCCACAGAAGAACTGTGGTTAGTTCTCCAAGATGTTTGGGCCAACCTACCTGCCGAGTTCCTTCAAAAACTGTGTGCAAGTGTACCTAGAAGAATTGATGCTGTTTTGAAGGCAAAGGGTGGTCACACCAAATATTGATTTGATATAGATTTTTCTTCTGTTCACTCACTTTGCATTTTGTTAATTGATAAATATAAACTATTAACATGTCTATTTTTGAAAGCATTCTTACTTTACAGCATTTTTTCACACCTGCCTAAAACTTTTGCACAGTACTGTATATATATATATATATATATATATATATATATATATATATATACACACACACTACCGGTCAAAAGTTTTAGAACACCTCCGTTTTCCAGTTTTTATTGAAATTTACGCAGTTTAATGTCTCAATGTACTCTGAAATTAAAGCATAGAACAAATAAACAATTGGAGATAAAAAAGAAATCATGGAATCGTTTTGTTTAACAAAATTTAATCTAAATTTTTGACTCATCAAAGTAGCCACCTTTTGCAGATATAACAGCCAAACACACTCGTGGCATTCTTTCTACAATGGAAATCAAATATTGTTCGGAAAGTTCTTCCCAACACTGTTGCAGAAGTTCCCACAAATGTGTTGCACTTGTAGGTTGCTTTGCTTTCACCCTTCTATCCAGTTCATCCCAAACCAGCTCGATAGGGTTTAAGTCTGGAGACTGTGCTGGCCATTCCATGATTTGAAGCCTACCGTCTTGTTCTTTTCTTCTAAGGTAGTTCTGACATAGCCTGGAGGTATGTTTTGGGTCATTATCTTGCTGTAGGATGAACCCCTGACCAACTTGGCGTATACCAGAGGGTATTGCATGGCGCTGCAAAATGCTGTGGTAGCCGTTTTGGTTCAGGGTGCAACTCACTCTGTGCAAGTCGCCGACTCTGGATCCAGCAAAAGAGCCCCAGACCATCACACTTCCTCCTCCATGTTTGACAGTTGGTGTCACACACCAAGGAACCATCCTTTCGCCTACTCGACGGCGTACAAAAACCTTGCGTGATGAACCAAAGATTTCAAATTTTGATTCATCGGTCCATAAGACCTTCTTCCAGTCTTCAGTAGTCCACTGGCGGTGCTTCATGGCCCAGGCAAGCCTCTTTTTCTTATTTTGCCATCTTAGCAATGGCTTTCTTACTGCCACTCGACCTGTCAAACCTGCAGCTCGAAGTCTTCTCTTCACAGTTGAAACTGAGACTTGCTTACTTCGACCAGTGTTAAGCTGTGCTTGAAGCTGTTGTCCTGTGAGCCGCCTATCACGCAAGCTGTTGACTCTCAGAAACTTGTCTTCTGATTCTGTTGTGGCTTTGGGTCTGCCAGACCTCTTCCTGTCAGAGTTTCCTCCAGTTTCCAAGTGCCTTTTGATGGTGTAGGAAACTGTACTCACTGACACCTTGGCTTTCTTTGCAATTTCTCTAAAGGAAAGACCTACACTTTTAAGGGTTATAATGGTCTGTCTGTCTTCCTTTGTTAATTGCCTTTTTCTCGCCATTATGATAGCAATGTACTACTTCCTGCAGTACAATACTGTCCAAATAATGCTTAACCCTTTGCGGTCCATTGTCGGACTGGGTCCGACATTGCAATTATTCCCATCAGGTCCATTGTCGGACCCTGTCCGACATCATCCAAAAAACGCAAAAAACGCAAAAAAGTCGGTTTTTCAACGGAAAAAGCCAAGAAAACTATTCAATGGCCGAGTGGGAACGAAAGGAGCCGAGACAAGCCGATAAAAAAAAAAAAAAAAAAAAAAGTATCTCATGAATAGTCTACTACTACTACTAGTAGACTATTCTACTACTACTACTACTACTACTACTAATAGTATACTAGCCCCTGGCATCAGATGGGGCGGTCATATGGAAACAAGCTGGGTGTTACAGTATCAGCGCACAGAGACTATCATGGACATTTGCAGAGCTTTTTTGAGATGTTATAGCAATAAAATAATGACTTGGATTGCATTATTGAGGAGTTTGGTGATAAAACGAGTCATCAGGAGATGATTGATCGGTATGTACAACTATTATTATTATTATTATTTATTTGGTAGCATATGTGAAAGCGATAGCAAACGAAAGGGTGGGGCGGGGCTGGAGATCCCTAGTGAGTGCTTTGTTGATATGCAGGGCCATTTAAACCCGTTTGACTGTGGAAAAAAATACTTTTAAACAGCGCGTCTAAAATTAACTGCGCGTGTGAAAATAAATTAGACCTGGCGAGCCCGACGCAGAATTAATAAATGGACCGCAAAGGGTTAAGAGGGTGTAGTAACACAGTCTGTTCCAACACTGCTTTTATACAGACAGAGGGTTTGTAAGTAATCAACAAAAGTTGGGACACCTGTAGGAATTGTTAGCATCAACTTTCAAGGCTTAATTTACTTCCATTGCTGCAGAACAGCTGTAAGTTGTTAACCCATTACTTGTTCCCTGAAAAAGGCCTTTTTGTATAACTCTGAAATGTACATTATTTTTCAGTTTTTGGTAACGTAAACTTTTTTTTTAACCTCTGGCAGTTTACCGCTTACCTTTGTACCATTTCAGGTTATTCACTGGACTTGAGCTGCTTAAATTTCCATAAAAACTGGAAAAATTGGGGTGTTCTAAAACTTTTGACTGGTAGTGTATATATATTTGTTTCTATATATATATATATATATATATATATATATATATATATATATATATATACACACACTATTTTCACACTGTACAGTACTGTGTAAAGTACAGCATGATTTACTGTGTGTTACCGGTAGGCTGAAGTAAAAAGAAAGTGTGCTACAGGTATTCATTTGATTTGTGTAGAGGCCTACTGTACAGATGTATTATATTATTTACAACGGGAACGTCACTTCTGTATCTGTATGTATGCGTCTGTCCTTCCTTTCCCTGGTTGTTGCTAGTGCGGTGCTGTGTGTGCCTGTATGCACGTGCAACTGTAACTGCTGTGTAAACTTGACTGTGTGTTTGCTTTGTTTCCGTGATTTAAATGAGTCAGTACTATCGGCAAACCTGAAACAAGATATCGGTTTGGTGAAACGATTTAGATCAGGGGTTCCCAAAGGTGGGCCCGGGAGCAATGCCATTCGATACATTTGTTTCTATCAATAGTGAAAAGCAGGCACCGGCGTCAGCTGTAACTGAAGAAAAATAAAGTGTCGCAAGGCAGTATTGGCGGTCTATCAATCAAAGCAAAAATTCAAAAAACAGAGCTAACAGATTGCCTTCCTGTAGGCGGGATTTAAGGTCATGTGGTCGCTCTAAAACGTGTGTTGAGTACATGTATTAATAAAATTACAATATGTTGCAAATTGTAAAGTACAAAAAAAGGCAGCTACAGGAGTTTGAATGCATTTGTACCGTGGGCTCAGTTTTGAGGTGCTGGAATGGGTTTTTTCTTTTGTAGAAACTTTTTCATACTAACTTTTGTACTTGATAACATTCATTTAATAATTCAATTGATGCTTATGAAATGCGTTTTTGTGACTAATAATCAAGTTATTAATCATACTGATAAATCTGATTACCAACAAAAACATTTCTAATTTAAAGGTTTGGTAAAAAAACCACAAAAAAAAACACATCTGTTTAGTTTTTTCTATTTATTTTATTTACTAAAATTAAAGTGTTTATTTTCACTCAGTGCACATTCTATATGATTTCCATTTTTCACAATATTTATACAATTTAATAAAGCACAGTTTAGATTATGTGTATTTATAATGTTACAGGTTTAAACATATATAATGTTTTTAATTTGACATTTTCCCCAGGAGTGCTAATCGTGGGCCGCAGTGCCTGATGCAGCTGAACAGGTGGGCCTCGGGTAAAGAAGTTTGTGAACCCCTGAGTTAGATCACTGTCAGCACTAGTTTATGAAAACATTTTTATTTTCTTTCCAGTAATGCGTGAATCTAAAACTGAGAATGTAATGCCTGTCTTTTTATAGCAATGCAATTTAGTTAATGTGTTGGGAATCGGAGACCTTCTCTGTGGAAGTCCAGAGTTGCACCTGTGGTTGATTCATGCATCTGTCTTTGAAGTTTTAGAAATTTGAAGTTGGAGTTTTACTTAAGTGCACTTGCATGTAATTTCCTAGATGGCAACTGAAACAGAAAAAAAAATAACGTTTAAGAAATGCTTATAAAACCTGTAAACAAAATACTTTTAAAATAAAATAAATGTAATTGCTTTAAATGATCCTGTTGTTTTTTTTGGGTGGGGTGGGGGGATTTGTGGCGGTTGGGCTCCAGGAAATATTCCATGAGAATGTAAGCCCTGCTTATACTTATATATCACTAAAAATCACTCTTCCAGTAACCACGACAACAATGAGCGTCTGCTTTCTCTTTTAAGTTTGGTTAAAACCTATTTACGAACTTCCATCACTAATCCTAGCCTGAGTGATCTGCTTGTAATGGCAACTGAAAAATCACTGGTAAAAAAACACTTGATTTTGATGTCCTGGTTGAGATCTTTGCAAAAATGAAGCCTAGACAAGGTTTTTTTTTTTTTAAGTTTGTTTCAGTTTTATTATTATGGTGGAGTGCCCCCAGCTTTTTGTTAAATGCCTCCCGATTCCAATACCATCTGTGACTTCAGAATACTTCAACATGTGAACAGCACCCATCATTGTGATTAGTCTGTTACTAGCCAAAACGTTTGTCGGCTTCACTTGCTGTAGTTTTACCTTGAACAGTCTGCCCACCGTGGGCTTCTGGTTCATTTTGGTAATGAATGGATACATGAAGTAACAGTCCAATGAGTCTCTCTGAAGCTAACAATAAACCAATGGAAGTACTGTATGATGTGGATGGACACACAAGCGTATCATGATCTACGTTTCATGAAGCTGTGGCAACCAGATCCTCATATACTATCATGTTTATGAACCTGCTGTACGCAATAGCCAGGGACTTTCAATAACACAATGATACAGTAAATAGTCCAAATCCTCTTATATACTGCAAGGGTAGCTTAGCCACAGGTAAATGTTGGGGTAATGTAAGCAATTAGAAATCAGCAGAAGACAACGTTGTTTGAATAAAGAACAGTTCTTTTTTATTTTTATTTTCTTGGCACCACAGTTGCAAAAGTTAATGCTTTAGTGTTAAACACATCCAAAACAGAGAACTGGTAGACTAGACTAGACTAGAACAAAACAACAAAACAAGAAGCTATCAGCTCCTAACTCTGCACCCAGCCCAAATGAGCTGTACTATGAAGTAACCAATAGCTAGCACTTGGTCAGCCGAATTCTACTGGTTACCTGGAGCATAGACTGCCTTCCAACACTCTCCCCTGAATGAGCCCCAGAGGGGAATGTGTAGCTGATCCAGTAGGAAGCCCCTCCCCCTGGAACAACCTAATATCATAAATAAATCTAAGTCAAATAAAATGTCATTTTAAATCACAAATACTATGCTTACACAAATCAACATTAAAATTCAACTAACCTTTTATTTCCCCCCCTTTAATACTCCTTTGTTTTCATATTGGGTGTAACCTCCCCATAGACTAACATTATGCGCGCGCCGTGCCCTATTTTAATCTGACCTCTCAGGCTCTGACCTGCTCCAACATGACCTTTTTCTCCCATGCATTGCACTCTGCGCACATGCTCCTCTCTGTCCAAACCTGCATCAGTAAATGATTAAGTTTATTTTACCCATACGTTCCTGTCTGAGTAAACTAATAAGTAATGATAATTAAACTACACCATTCTTTCAGCCACAGCAACATAGAAACAGCAGTGTGGAGTAGTGGTTAGGGTTCTGGACTCTTAACCGGAGGGTCGTGGGTTCAATCCCAGGTGGGGGACACTGCTGCTGTACCCTTGAGCAAGGTACTTTACCTAGATTGCTCCAGTAAAAACCCAACTGTATAAATGGGTAATAGTACGTAAAAATAATGTGTAAAAAATACTGTAATTGTATGTCAAAATATTGTGATATCTTGTAACAATTGTAAGTCGCCCAGGACAAGGGCGTCTGCTAAGAAATAATAATAATAATAATAATAATAATAATACGGGGGGGGGGGTTGGCACACACCAATGCTCACCTATTATTTGGCCTATTCTACTATTAATTTAGTTAGAACTCACAATGGAAACATTCATAGCTTGAATCAGTAAACAGGACAAGTATGGGCAAGCGCAAAGACACAATTTCTGCAAGGAATTAAACACTGATAAATACTGTGTTCATTTTGAGTTTCCAAAAGGACATTGTGGTCTTAAGAGAGTCCAACAAAGAACAACCAAACTAATCTCAGTGTTTACCAGAACTAGCCATGAGAGAACTGAATCTATTTAGCCTAGAACAAAGAGGATTAGCATGGACTTCATTGAATTCTTTAGTCCTTAACGGAGTTCACAAAAATTCAACTTTAAGCACAGCACAGAAAGCAGGACCAAAGGACATAATAAAAACATAAGTGAAAATAGACTTATGACTGAGGGTAGGAGGCACTTCTTTACACACAGCGGTGAGGGCATGGAATGTGTTATCTAGCCATGTTGTTGATGCTAAATCACTGGGATCCTTAAAGACCCAAGTTTTGAGAACAATCAGCTACTAGGAAGCGGACTAGCACTGATGGACCGCACGGCCTTGGCTCAGTGGTAAATGTTCTTTTTTTTAATAGTACTTCATATTTCAACTGATCTATCCTGTTTCCTGCTAGGTTGATATTGTGACAATTGTTGTTATATAGGATCCTATATGTTACCCTCAAGTAAAATAAAGAAATAAATAAATCACTTTAACCCAGTAGCTAAAAATGTTTTTTTTTGTAATCTATATAAATGCTGAAAAGGCCGATGTTTCACAAACTCCGTTTTCATTGAGCAAACAGAATGAGGAGGGCTGAGTAGACTTTATCACAGAAACAATTATACTTCAAAACGCGGAGAAAAACCCAGCGAATACATACAACAGCGTCCTATTAGAACATTCAAGAGACCCACATAACAATCGTATGAGCAGTGATACCTTTTCACAGAACACAAAAGGACCAGCGTAAACACAGTATCCTTTCTCATTTATTTTGCAGAGCTTTTAAAGACAACCCTGCAATCAACTTCAAAGGAGCATTTCTTTTTACTATCAGGGGCATTTATATAACATCGGGAACACAGGCAGCCCTTCATTAAATAAAGAAACAGTCAAAATCTTGATCACAAATAAACGGAAAAATGACATTTTATTTTGCCCTATTGTTATTTTCCGTACAACTCGCTTAGATCAAAGTGCATTGCTGGTTGCTTTGTCCACTTTTGCAATCTCTTTGATCTAGTAATTAAGAGACTACTTCAGAAGCAGGTGGCACTCGCAGTACAAAGCAAGGAGAACACATCTCTCGAAGCCAAATGAAAAACATTTAGTCAAGAAGAGCGTTGTATTATTTATATGAGAAGGAATATGTATGTCTACAAAATTGAGGTAAATACTGGAAAACATGAATAATCAAGCCAAGACAATAGCTGTAATGGATTTTAAAAGAGAAACCTGTTGTCCTTGATTATGCCATCCAAGAAGAAAAAGCTCAAAAGAAAAATGCCAATTTTTTGTTCCTTGCAAAACCTTTAAATGAAAGAATAACAGACAAATAGTAGTTTGTTTTCAGAGCACCTCCGAACTTACCACATCATTAGGAAGACTTTGAAGATCATCAAATGGTGTTTCCAGTGTGTTTGTGTCTACATTTAGGATGATCACATCTTCCAGGGCCATGCTTTTCACTTTCTGTAACAAAAGGAGTAGAGACGGTTACAGGAGAAAACAGCAATTACAATTCTGAAACAAGAACCCTCTTAACAAGCAAGTAGCTTCAAATGTAATTTTATATATGTGTTCCACCTTCCCCTTGATGATATTTACTATCAGTGTTTTGTTGTTCCTATAGTTTAAAATGATAATTTAAAAGGGTTGTCATGTTTTCTCTATTTCTGTCTTTTCTACCTGGCTTTGAACTTGCTTTGTCTGGCGAATCCTATCTGCCTAGTATTCAACAGACTTGCTCATTCAAGTCAAACCAAGTAACAATGTGACCTTTCAACTCTGCTGGCCCAACCTTCTTTACATTTACCGCTTGCATCCAGTTCAAGATTCTTGTACTCGCCTACAGATGCCTTGACGAGACTGCACCGAGATACCTCAAGACCGTCATCTCTCCCTACACCCCCACTCAACCTCTCCGCTCCTCCTGCAATAGAAGACTGGCTCTACCTCCTTTACGCTCCCCTGCCTCCAGAGCCTGCTCCTTCTCCACCCTCGCCCCGTAGTGGTGGAATGACCTTCCTACAGATGTCAGGACTGCCCAGTCCCTGACCACCTTCCGGCGCCTCCTCAAGACTCACCTCTTCAGACAGCACCTGTAGAACTCCTCTGTTTTACCCCCTGGACACTTATCACTCTTCCTTAAATGCGCTTTACTTGCTCTTATCTGCCCCCTATTTTACTGCACTTTAGATTACTGTAATCTGTCAAGTGTTATTTAATCTGTAGTATTTTGTATTTAATTATATCCTGATGCAACTATCACTGACACTGTTATCTGCTCCATTATTGAATCATATTTTGTCATACTTGTTCTTGCTAGAACCAAAGTCATTGCATTTATCTTGCTCTTAATTGTATTAATACTTGTACTGTGATTCTTGAAATGTATTTGTTTACGACTGTAAGTCGCCCTGGATAAGGGCGTCTGCTAAGAAATAAATAATAATAATAATAATACATACATAGAGATGGTGACTGGGTGGGACTACCCAAGTTGAAAGGCCATTTTGTCACATGATCTGAATGGAATGAGGAAGTCAGTTCTAGGCTGTTTTCCAGACAAGCTCACAGACAGGCAAAGACAGATATACTGTATGGAAAAGTGATAACAGCTCAATACTGGATCAACAGAACCGACTGAAAGACAAAGGGAAGTTAAAAATGTATAATAGTAAAATAAGATGCTCTTTAAGACAATGTATCCTTCCTAAGAAAATGTACAAAACCCAAAGTGATTCAGTGGCCTTCTATATATCCGGCTATTAAAAAATACATTGTAACCTCCTTTTTTCATATTTATGGTAACCTAGCATTTTGTATACAAAGGATATTGTGATCACTCTGATAAATCTGATTGGTATTTCCAGTGTTAAACCCAACTTTCCCCTGAGTGGTCATTATGATTCAGCTTCATTACACATCTATATGCCCCTGTACTGAAGATTAAAACTGACTACAGGCTCCTGAAAGCTGAGTGTTGGTGTGTAATCTCAGTTTGCTTGCAGCTGGTAAAACAACAACCAGTCTCCTGGGGTTTCTGCAGGTGAAATCCAGCCACAGCAACTGAAAACACACACGCAGTTTAATCACGCTTGTACCACGGTAACGCCAGCAAAGCACTGAGGTACATAAACTACAATAATAAATAGATATATACAGGAACATGAGATGCCAAGAGTGACAGAGGACAGGACCAAGCTTACAACACAGGGTTTACTCAACTGATCAAACTGAACACAACACGCAGTTTTATCACGCTTGTTACCACGGTAATGCCAGCAAAGCATTGAGGTACATAAACTACAATAATAAATAGATATAAACAGGAACATGAGATGCCAAGAGTGACAGAGGACAGGACCAAGCTTACAACACAGGGTTTACGCAACTGATCAAAGTCATAGTAGCTCTGAATACTGCCTCCATATAACTATTACACGAGGACCAAACCTGCAATTTTACTAACTTCTAAAGACAAAAATACATTGTTAGATTGTCAAAGCCCCCTTCCTTTAATGGTGTAAATGATAGTATTTAAGTCTGCCACTGTGTATATCAGTTCAGTTGACCTCAAGTGTGTATGTGTACTGTCAGTTTTCAAAGTGGAACATTTAAATGATCATCCAAACACAGCAATACATAGTATTCAAGGCACACCTTGTACCTCTGGAATGGTGTGTTTATGATGCAAAGGTGTTGATTTAATCAATCTATACTCTGACGGGATTAGCCCCAGCTGGCCTGCACTCATTTTTTAGAGCATTTTGCAGTACCAGTGACTCACCCTGGATTGCATTAACCTCCTCCCCATGTTGGTCCAGGAGTTCACTCAAAGAGAAGTGGCTAATTCTATCCAGCTGGATTCCTCACTGTACTGGTATTGTAAAGCTCTTTAAGGAAATGCAGCTGTGGCTTATCTAAATAAATGCAATGGAATATTTTGAAAGAGGAATATAAGTAATGTTAATGCCATAAAACTAGAAAGAGATTACTTAGAGCAATAATGTAACTGCCCCAGCTTGCATAATCCTTTAAAAAATATGCTGGGTGTACACAATGGCTACGATCATGAAATCTGTATTGATGTTTAACCGGTTTTGATGGTCCTGAAAAAATAAATACTTTATCCCAGTAAAAATGTGTACAAAACCATAACAGGTAGGATGCGCTGTGTGATACTGGGATGTAAGTACATTTCAGGAGGCTTTTAATGAAAGGCAAGAATCTGCAAGCAATGACGATTATTATTATTATTATTATTATTATTATTATTATTATTATTATCATCATCAACCTGTCTTTAAGAAGTTTGATGCAATAGTTAATCCACACACTCTCAGATACTATATCGATCAGAATGTACTAAAGGGAGAGATTCATAACCCTTATTTCTCTTCCACATGCACATTGTTCATAGCCTTGATAAACATGGCTTAGTCAGTGTGAGCCCCTTTCCTGTTGGATTGCAGAAGTGAAGCCAGCATGGTTCAAATCTCTGCACTTTTCAAACAGACTCCAGGAAAGCAGTAGCAACTCCATCTGTCTTGCTGATAAGGCCTCCTTAATTCCCCCTTCAAGATATCCACACCATGTTAAGATTACTGCTTTTTTTTCAAGGATTTAAACTTTCTTAAAGCAAACAAGTTATACATTGTATATACAGTAGTGGACAAAACAAATGATTTACAGCCAAACTAAGGGTAGGGATTGTACTGCCCATTTTCCTCACTCAGACCCCTTACTTACTAAATACCCTGGTATCTCTGAATAAATATGCTAATATTTTAAATGAGCAAGATATCTCACAAGTAGAACGGTCCCCCGAAATGTTCTCCTTTTTCTAGGAAAGCAGTACAACTGGGGATGGGGAGTTTGTTGCCAGATAACTTTACTTTGACTACTTGCTCACTAAATATCTTCGTATCCCTGGGGGGCATTGACTCAGGCAGAGGAGAAATTACAGGCATTATTGCAGAGGGGGTATTTTTAACATTAGGTAGATAGATTACATTTACAATTAAGCAGTGTCCCATGCAAACCCACATTATGCAAACCCACATTTGTAGGTAAAAAACACTAAAATAAAAGTAGCTACATTTATAAAATATATAAATGTGAAATCTGCGGTCCACTAAAATAAGGGGCTTTACGTAATCTCTGCAAGTAAGAAATTGCAGAGTCCAGTGTGAAAACAACACACAAAATAATAAACTAACAACCAAAGTAGCACTATACCATTAAAATGTTAAATCCAAAAAAATGGTGCCTGAGTTACAAGCTCTTGCAGTGTCTAAAAATAAATAAATAAATAAATAAATAAAATCCAAAATATGGATTGTAGCGTAAAGGAAAGCGTAATCAATCAGACTGCGAAACTCCACGTCTTCGTTATCTGAACCGAAGATAACCCGAACCCTAACCCGGAATCATTCAATGCACAGAGCAACCACTTCTAGGCAGTTTTTTTTCTATTCATGTCAGCCGCCATATTATCCCTCAGGCATTATTAGCACGCGGTTATTAAAAACTGGAAATAAATGGTGAAAATCTGACTAAGCTAAAAGTTGGGGTGGGGCGATTATTCAAACCGGGGAGTTGACTCGGCAGAATCCAGAATCCATAGTCATTAACAGACACTATGGATACATGCCTGAAGACCTGAACAATGACAACACAAGTGCTAGTGAAATAGCATTCTGGGGCACACGGTAGCCATGTCCACACTGCCTTATATAAGGGTGCCCTATTACGGAGAAATGTATCTCGGTATCACTGAATAGATAACCATTCCTTCTTCAAATACAGTTTGAGATTAATGAGTTGTCCCACATTGCAGAGGCACCCCAACATGTTATCACTTTGTCTAGGAAAAGAAAAGTATTGCCTGTAAAAGAAGATGTAGGTTGTCAGGCATTTTAAAAACCTGATTAAGACATCCGGCAGAGGGATACTGAAAAGGATATGAAAATGATATTGGTTACCAGCCCTTTTAAAATATACACTTGAATAGTGACTTATAGTAGGTTTCTTATTTTTCTAGTTCTTAATTTGTTTGAATTAGGGATAAAATACATAATTTGTACATTAAAAAAAATGTAATTGCTACCCCTAGTTTTAAACATTCAGATTGTAATAAAGAAAGCGCCTTGACCAGTGACTCAGGTGGTTCTGTTTTTCCTTTGATTAAATTCCCTAGCATCCTTGTGGCTGTATTAACTATAAAGGGCACTGGAAGGAAATACAGCCTGGGGTATGTGTTTCTGCACTCATGAAACAGCCTCTTGCAATATATTCCCTTTTTTATTGTCTTAATCAGAAATTCAGTCCTGCCGAGATCCCCTTCCCCTTTGATGGGGGGAAAGCAGTCACTACACCTCAAACCTCAGTAAATGATGGGCACGAGATCGGAGAAAGCAGTCACTACACCTCAAACAGCTAAAACCTCAGTAAATGATGGGCACAAGATTGGAGAAAGCAGTCACTACACCTCAAACAGCTAAAACCTCAGTAAATGATGGGCACAAGATTGGAGAAAGCAGTCACTACACCTCAAACAGCTAAAACCTCAGTAAATGATGGGCACAAGATTGGAGAAAGCAGTCACTACACCCCAAACAGCTAAAACCTCAGTAAATGATGGGCACAAGCTTTTCAGATGCAGGATATCGGAACGAAGTTCTGGAAACTTTGTGAATCATGCATATTAATGTTTGCAATGCAGCAAGTTAACTTTAAAATAATAAGGTATGCCAGTGACATTCATATTCAGGCCGACGTCACATAACAGGTGTCAGTACCACATATTAAACAGGTTACCTGGGGCCCCTACAGGACTCGCCTAGTACAGGGGAGCGCAGGACTGGTTTGTTTATGAAAGTTTGATGTATTAAAGGTATATGAGGCACAGCACAATTATTTCATGGTTTTATTTCACTCATAAAAAGCCATGTTTTCTTAGGTGATACCTGTGATTTTTCACCTACACCTAATGCAGTAGTAGAATCTTAAATGCTCTCACAACAATTTGCGTGACACTTACTTGAATCCAAGGATTGTAGTATTTTGAAATCATTATAGAGTACTTAATTTGCAATACAGCTTAGAAGCTAAAAAAAACAAGTAAGTAAATATGACCTTGCTTGTCTCAAATTCTTTGACTATTTTTGTATCCAATCCTGTAGCTCTCATGGGTCACGTGACTTGGTGTATTTGTGTAACAAGAAAATCAGAATCAATCATGAAAAAAAATGCAAGCAACGTATTTCATATCGGCCTGCTGCTAGAGTAGGTTTCCTTCATAACTTTGAAACAGAGCCATTTACTACACTAATATACACTACTACAAAAAATGAAAGGAGAAAACATAACGGCATAAATAACACCATGAACATAGTCAAAAAGTTGTGAAGGCATTCCCCAGGTAGAACTTGTATGTGTTTTTCAATACATTGTGACAGCTGCTGGTTTCATTCTGAACTGGTACCCCCATTTAGACTTCAGATTTGATCATTAGTCCAGTGGCTGCTCAGGTGATAACACTGCTGTTGTTGGTTTAGGTAGCATCTAGCTTGGTGTTGCAGTGACTGAAAATGGGACAGGATCTCCCAGTACGTCATCTGCTGCCTGATTAGAAGCATGCCCTGTCGATGTGGGGATTGCATCAGTGTAGAGCAGCCCATACTCAACACTGGGATCCTTTAGAAACTGTACGAAGAAGTGACCTCCCACAGGCATTTTGATTTCCAGGACTGGCGTTTTCATATGTCACTGATATTATGCCCACGATAACAATCACTTATCAGTTAATTTCAGTGTATAAAGAGTGGCATACTCAAACTTGATACTTGTTAATTGTGTTTAGGAAAATTGTTGCTCCTTTAATTTTTTGGAGTAGTGTATTACCTAGACTCTACTGTATGTCTTCAAAGTGCACTTGAAAATGTGAAATGCTAAAAACGACCCCCAAATCAATTACTTGGCAACACAGGCTCCAAGGAGATTTCAAACAAAGCATGTTTATTGGTGACCGGTGCCTATGTGGACACTGTGTTTGCTTTGCTCCATTTTTTCCTATTCTCTGAATACAGCAATGTGTCACTTTGGCTGCCAGCAACTGGAAAAGCAGCCGATATAAAAGTTTATGATTTCATGCCCCAGCAGCAGCAAGAAGGACTTAATGAAAACCTTTTTAGATTTACAATCTGAAATAGCTATTCAACAGACAGACATGGTTAGAAGAGACATGGCCTTTGCCCTTTCATCCCTTTGATCCCAGCTCAGCGTGTGGCCTGCACCTCCCCCTTCCATGCATCTTCCAGCAGCCTTGCACCTCAGAGCCATTCGCTGCCTTTACTCCTCACAGGTGATCCATGCACTGCCTTTACTCCTCACAGGTGATCCATGCACTGTCTTTACTCCTCACAGATCCCCGCACTGCCTTTACTCCTCACAGGTGATCCCCGCACTACCTTTACTCCTCACAGGTGATCCCCACACTGCCTTTACTCCTCACAGGTGATCCCCGCACTGCCTTTACTCCTCACAGGTGATCCATGCACTGCCTTTACTCCTCACAGGTGATTCCAGCACTGCCTTTACTCCTCACAGGTGATCCCCACACTGTCTTTACTCCTCACAGGTGATCCCCACACTGTCTTTACTCCTCACAGATCCCCGCACTTCCTTTACTCCTCACAGATCCCCACACTGCCTTTACTCCTCACAGGTGATCCCCGCACTGCCTTTACTCCTCACAGGTGATCCCCACACTGCCTTTACTCCTCACAGGCGATCCCCACACTGCCTTTACTCCTCACAGGTGATCCCCGCACTGCCTTTACTCTTCACAGGTGATCCCCACACTGCCTTTACTCCTCACAGGTGATCCCCACACTGCCTTTACTCCTCACAGGTGATCCCCACACTGCCTTTACTCCTCACAGGTGATCCATGCACTGCCTTTACTCCTTACAGGTGATCCATGCACTGCCTTTACTCCTCACAGGTGATCCATGCACTGCCTTTACTCCTCACAGGTGATCCCCGCACTGCCTTTACTCCTCACAGGTGATCCCCGCACTGCCTTTACTCCTCACAGGTGATCCCCGCACTGTCTTTACTCGTCACAGGTGATCCCAGCACTGCCTTTACTCCTCACATGTGATCCCAGCACTGCCTTTACTCCTCACAGGTGATCCCCACACTGCATTTACTCCTCACAGATCCCCGCACTGCCTTTACTCCTCACAGGTGATCCCCGCACTGCCTTTACTCCTCACAGGTGATCCCCGCACTGCCTTTACTCCTCACAGGTGATCCCCACACTGCATTTACTCCTCACAGATCCCCGCACTGCCTTTACTCGTCACAGGTGATCCCCGCACTGCCTTTACTCCTCACAGGTGATCCCCACACTGCCTTTACTCCTCACAGGTGATCCCCACACTGCATTTACTCCTCACAGATCCCCGCACTGCCTTTACTCCTCACAGGTGATCCCCGCACTGCCTTTACTCCTCACAGGTGATCCCCGCACTGCCTTTACTCCTCACAGGTGATCCCCACACTGCATTTACTCCTCACAGATCCCCGCACTGCCTTTACTCGTCACAGGTGATCCCCGCACTGCCTTTACTCCTCACAGGTGATCCCCGCACTGCCTTTACTCCTCACAGGTGATCCCCACACTGCATTTACTCCTCACAGATCCCTGCACTGCCTTTACTCGTCACAGGTGATCCCCGCACTGCCTTTACTCCTCACGTGATCCCAGCACTGCCTTTACTCCTCACAGGTGATCCCCACACTGCATTTACTCCTCACAGATCCCCGCACTGCCTTTACTCGTCACAGGTGATCCCCGCACTGCCTTTACTCCTCACAGGTGATCCCCGCACTGCCTTTACTCCTCACAGGTGATCCCCACACTGCATTTACTCCTCACAGATCCCCGCACTGCCTTTACTCCTCACAGGTGATCCCCGCACTGCCTTTACTCCTCACAGGTGATCCCCGCACTGCCTTTACTCCTCACAGGTGATTTCAGCACTGCCTTTACTCCTCACAGGTGATCCCAGCACTGCCTTTACTCCTCACAGGTGATCCCCGCACTGTCTTTACTCCTCACAGGTGATCCCCGCGCTATCTTTACTCCTCACAGGTGATCCCCGCTTTCTTATCAGAAACAGCTGCGGCAGACACAGATTTACCTGTCCCGCAGTTTAACACTTTTTGACAACAGTCTCTGGGGTATCCAGTGCCTAGTAAACATGCTACTGGAATGACAGAGCGGAATGGTTTTCAGTGGGGATAACATGACTAATGTTGACCACACTGAGGAACTAGCTTTAACGCTACTTTTACAAGGTTAGTGTGGTTCATTTCCACTGCCAGTTTACAGATGATCATGCTTTTTCTCATGTTAGTCTATGCATTTATTCTCATAATACACACACAGTGCTTTACCACAATATTGAAAGCTTCTCCCCACATAGCCGGCTTTTGATCATTACCAGAACTGAAATACAGCTGCTCCTCTGAAGGTTATAAGCACAGTAAATCACACACTCCAGCATAAACATAAGTGACGCGGTTTTATTCTTGACTTCCAACAGTGTTTTATAATGTTACCTCATTATTATTATTATTATTATTATTATTATTATTATTATTATTATTATTATTATTATTATTTTTTTTTTTTTTATTCCTTTAAGTTACAAGGGACATACATTTCCCACAAATGAAAATTTCTTATTTCTGTAATGAGGTGCAAGAAACAGGTTTTAAATTTACTGACAGGTTGGATCTGGTTTATCCAGACTGTCAGTTTGCTCGTGGTACTTGAGTCACTCTCAAATGTATTTTAAGAAGAAACCGTTTGAACAAGCGCTCAATCCCTTGTGTACCTTAAAGCAGGGGTCTCCAACCCTGATCCTGGAGGGCCGGTGTCCGTCCCGGTTTTTGTTCTAACTGCACACTAAATTAATTAATTAGATCAATTAAGCTTCTAATAATCACTTAATTGGTCCAATTAAGTAATTTAGGGTACAGTTGGAACAAAACCCATGAGGAATAGCGGCCCCCAAGGACCAGGGTTGGAGACCCTGTCTTAAGGGGTTAACAGCTGTGCAAGTTTCCAAAGCTCCAACATTTGAGTAAGTCAGCCCACCCTCCCCACATTGTAAGGGGTACCACCCTTCTCTCTGTACAGTCACAAGATTGATGTCTGCCAGGATTGAAGTCCTTTGAAGAAATGCCTCTTACAGCTTGTGTCGCTGACCCCTATCAGCACTAATCTTGTGAATCTTCACTATTTAACTATACAGTACAACTTGTTTCCTTATACATTTTTTTTTTATCTTTAAGCAAATTATTTTTTAATCAGCTTTTTAATCACATCAAAGAAGCATCATTTTGTACAGCAGCAGCATTGCTACTGTCCAGAGTGTCACCTCAAACACTATAACAGCGAAACTGTCCATGGAAGCTAAAAGAGGTCTTTCTCAATGAGCCAATTAAATAAGCCGTCATGTTTCTATTAGACCACCCTATATATCTGCATTTAAATGCGCGGTCTGCAGGTCTGCATGACAAAATAAAGACTTGATAACAAAGACTGTGAGCGCAAATGCAGATCATTATTTGTTTAGAATGAAATCTTCAGAATAAGAGAACACTGATGTTTGAATGGTGATTTTCTATCAAAAATGAACCTTGCAGTGTTCCCAAAGCAAGCAGGCATCCCATAACCTGAGACACTACCAGCATACATTCTATAATCTCTTAGCAACCACAGCACAGTGAATGCCTATTGCACATAGACAAGGCAGTCAGTGCTGCTTTAGAAATAAAGTGTTAATTACTAATCCTGTATGTCACTGTTTAAACAGTCTATCTGATAATTATTATTATTATAAACTACCTAATTAGACTTATTTCAACCCCTTGTTATAATATATTATTTTTAAACTATGAAATTGAAGCATATTTATAACATGCTGAACCTTGTTAACTGACCATGGTTATTAATTTTTTTTTTTTTTTTGGGGGGGAGTGGGCGGGGAGAATTAGGGGGACTTCATTGAAGTGTCTACAGTTAATCTAAGAGTCTACAGTTTCAAATACAATGAATTCATTTTTCGTTGTACTATATTACAGCAGGGAGTGGTTGAAAGCCGACCCAAGATAAAACTGCCCGGATGGGGCACTAAAACAAAGCGAATACTGAAAACTATACCACACGGTTACTCCACCTCTATAGTCTCAGAATAAAAAGAATTTGCATTGGTTTTAGAAATTAAAATGTTTCTGGACCAAAGACAGAACTGACCTGACAGGGAATTAAAAATGATAATTGTTTAATATATAGATAAGAGTAATCGTGTGGTAGAGTTTGACACATTTCACATTGTTTAGTGCCCTGTCCAGGCAGTTTTGTCTTGGTCTGGCTTTTACCCACTCCCATTTAAACATACATGCTGCTGAATTGCCTTTAGTAGAAGAGATCATTAATAACTACACCATTTGGAAGTCAAGGAACAAAAGACAAAAGTCAATCAAGGAGAAAAATCTTTTGGAAATTGATAGTGTCGAGTCGGTTCTTGTGGCTTATAAACCTTCTGCAGGATAGGATATTCTTACATATGATTATGTAGTATTTTGGCATATGTCTTGTCTAAATAATTATAATAATTGTAACAGGAATACATACAATGACAGAAAAGGGAGCGCTGTAACCGCTGCTTAAAGATGCTGATAAAAGCTGAGAATCAGCAGATACTGCATGTGATGACCTGGTTGCAGATTACAATTTGAGTCTAAGCTCCCCAGTATTCTGACATGCCCTGCCATGCGAGGAGAAACCTTTTAACAAACATGTCATCTGGGAAACGGTCTACATCTATTCAGGGTTTGATATGGGGCGGATGGGATTTCCCTGCCTAGTTCTTGTTCCTACTGCTCCTGTGTATATGAATGGGGTTAATACTTCATTTTTTAAAAGCTGACTGCTCCTGGTTTTAATAGCACTCCATTGAGAAGGTGCTAACATGTGTCCTACACTTTTGTGGATTGCATGGATTATACAATTAACACAGGAACACCCCAAAGGAGCCCACAAAGCGCTATTAAGAAAACTACTTCAAGCACACATTACTGTCTATACACTTTTGTGAGTCACACCTTTTTGCTGAAGGGTAAGCACTGGTATTAAGACAGAAATGGTACTAACGCCAACAAAAACATTTTGTGAATTGGGGCCCTTTGTTTACTGGCAAGACACTTTACAAATTAATATGGAAAAAAAGGAAGATGTATTCTTGTACACTACCAGTAAATCAGCAAAAGTAAGCGCTAGACTTCATAGCACAATCTTACTTTGGTGCTTGTGAATTTAAGGTTACAGCTTGGAGTCCATTTCCGTAAGATGGATATGTATTAGTATTAGCTGTGGAAACAGCTAACCGTATATCATAAAATGGAGTACGATCAATTCACAATGGAAATGCTACATTGAAGACACCACCTGAAGGTACATGGACATTCTAAAAGAAATGGCTCATTCCATGCCACCTCAACCAGAAAAGGGACATTTTGTTGCCCGTCCGTCTCAGATTTTCCTAAAAAAATTCACCTGGGGGTTTTCTGACATGCTGAGTTCAGAAATTATTTTTTTTAAAATGTCCCCTTCGACCTGTGACCTTGCAAAGGTGAACCTAAAGTGAAAAAGGGATCTTGACCAGAAAAATCACCCTGGGTGCAATTTAGACGCTACCATCACGTGCAGCACCTCGTTCGACTCGTAATGAATAGGGCTTTTCAGAAAAAAATACCAGGAGCACCCTACTCACTTCTGGCAAATTGCCAGACAAGGGGTAACTGACAAGTTCTATTCAAACTTCAGCCTAACCCTTTACCCTGTAGGGGATGTGGGTCCTAAAATGTAAGTATTGCTGTAAGACCTTGTGACAGGCTGGCTGCAGGGAGGAACTCAGACCAGAGAGAGAAACACACAGACAGACGGTGATGATGAGAGAAACTGAGTGCGATGGTTGCACTCAGCGTTTAATAACAAATAAATAAAAAGGTTTAACAAACAGAACACAAAACAGGACACGGCGCTTGAGGCCAGAATAAACAGACAAACAAAACGAACTAACACTTAACAAACGGTGCACGGAGACAAACAAACACGGTGAGTACAAAACACTTATTATTATTATTTCCCTTTACTTTACGTTCTCCTTCTCTCTCACCCGTTCTCCACTCTCGAACACCCAACCCCGAGTGTGAAAACATGCATCTATATATACTGTTGTGCTGGGATTCAATTACTAATTAATTATTCACTTGAATCCCAGCACGTGAATTAATTATGCGCAACCTCGTGCTCGCATATTAATTACTTTAAATGCACGTGCAGTGATGTGCAATCCTGTGCCTAAATACAATTATACATTTTAAATACTCGTGTTACACAGACCCGTTTATATCCCGTGTACCAATGACTATACACCAACATTTACATACAACACGTAACATACAACATATAACCCACACATGCACACAGGGGCGGGGCACATTGCCACATATACCCCCCCTTGTGCGCAGCACACATGGCCTCAACGGCCACCTCCCCCCTTAAAAACCCAGCAGTCCAGGACAAAGTCTCGGGCTGGGAAGGGAGGCTTCAGTGGGCCCATGGCTGGCAATGCTGTCAGCACCCCTGCCGGTAGTGGCACGGCTGACAGCATGCTGGTCCACTCCTGCAGCGAAATTGCTGCGGGGGATGCTGGTCTCCTGACCTCTCCCCCGATCTCCGGCAGCGAAACTGCTGCAGTGGGAGCAGGTCTCCGGACCTCCCCCACGATCTCCGGCAGCGAAACTGCTGCAGTGGGAGCAGGTCTCCTGACCTCCCCCACGATCTCCGGCAGCGAAACTGCTGCAGTGGGAGCAGGTCTCCTGACCTCCCCCACGATCTCCGGCAGCGAAACTGCTGCAGTGGGAGCAGGTCTCCTGACCTCCCCCACCTTCTTCGTGGCCGGCAGCTCCCCTTGGTGGGGTTCCGGCCACAGTACTTCCTGCTGCGATGCGGAGCAACAGGCAGCCCCAGGCGATGCGGAGCGGCTGGCAACCCCAGGCGATGCGGCGCGACAGGCAGCCCCAGGCGATGCCAGACAGGCATCCTTGGGCGAAGCGTGGCAAGCATCCTTGGGTGAAGCGTGGCAGGCATCCTTGAGCGAAGCGAGGCAGGCATCCTTGGGCGAAGCGAGGCAGGCATCCTTGGGCGAAGCAAGGCAGGGAGTCAGGACAAGCTGGGGTGCGGGTGTTGGCCCTCTTCTCGGCCTCTGCGGCCGGACGGTTCTTCCCCGTGCTTCCCTCGGCAGCCTATGCAAGGGCTGCTGAGGACCGCCAGCATCTAGTCCTGGTCCTTCTGGTGAAGGGAGAGGCAGCTCCTGCTCCTCTCCCCCTGATGGTGATGGAGGCAGAGGCAGCTCCTGCTGCTCTGCTCCTGGCGGTGGAGGTGGCGGAGGTAGAGGCAGCTCCTGCTGCTCTGCTCCTGCCGGTGAAGGTGGCGGAGGCAGAGGCAGCTCCGGCTGCTCTGCTCTTGCCGGTGAAGGTGGGAGCAGCGTGTAGTTTCCTGGCGACGAAGGTGGGAGCAGCGTGTAGTCTCCTGGCGATGGAGGTGGGAGCAGCGTGTAGTCTCCTGGCGACGGAGGTGGGAGCAGTGTGTAGTCTCCCCCTTTTGCAGGGGACTGGTGCGGCTCTGCCTCTCTTGCAGGGGACTGGTGCGACTCTGCCTTTCTTGCAGGGGACTGGTGCGGCTCTGCCTCTGAAGGGGAAACCAGCAGGCATTCTTCCTCTGCTGGTGGACATGGGGACAGCAGGCATTTTCCCTCTGCTGGTGGAGATGGGGACAGCAGGCATTCTCCCTCTGCTGGTGGACATGGGGACAGCAGGCATTCTTCCTCTGCAGGTGGAGGTGGAACCAGCAGGCATTCTCCTCCGCTGGCAGCTTGGGTCCTAGGGCTGTGGAAGCCCGACTTCCCTCTTTGGGCTGTGGACGACCGACTCCTCCCTTTTGGGCTGTGGACGACCGACTCCTCCCTTTTGGGTTGTGGACGCACCCACTCCCCTCTTGGGCTGTGGACGTCGGGCTCCCCTACTCAGGCGTGGGACGCTCGGGCTCCTCCCACTCAGGCGTAGGACGTTCGGGCTCCTCCCACTCAGGCGTAGGACGTTCGGGCTCCTCCCACTCAGGCGTAGGACGTTCGGGCTCCTCCCGCTTGGGCTGTGGACACTCAGGCTCCTCCCACTTGGGCTGTGGACGCTCTGGCTCCTCCCGCTTGGGCTGTGGACGCTCAGGCTCCTCCCACTTGGGCTGTGGACGCTCAGGCTCCTCCTCATAACTGCGGAAGGGACAGACGGCAAAGTAATGCTTACCCTCGCAGAGGGGGCACAACGGCAATGACAGCCGATTGGGTCCTGGCTTCCTAGCCTTCCGGCGGAACCACTCCTCCGTGACTTCCCCATCCCATCTTTCGACAGTGCCCGAAGAGCCACATGGACGGAGCAGTGCATGGTGATGTGACAGGTTTTGCCACAGGCAAAACACCACAGCCCTGCTTCCTCCTTTCCCCCTTTGCTCTGCTGTTGCTGCTTCTTCAGGCTGTTCTTTCCCATTATTTTTTTTTATTATTTTTTTTTATATACAGTCCTGTGGGTTTTTCCACATCACCCGCAGTACCCTTTCTGGCCTGAGTCCTGGAGGCGCTGTCATCCCACTTCTGCTGACACCACGTGTCACAAAGACGGCCGGAGTGGGTGGCGTCAGACCAGAGCCAGGAAATAAAACAACAAGAGAAGTGGAGTTTGGTGGAGCTGAGCGAATGGTTTCGCTCAGCATTTAATAAATAAACAAAGAGAACACAAAACAGGACACGGCGCTTGAGGCCAGAATAAACAGACAAACAAAACGAACTAACACTTAACAAACGGTGCACGGAGACAAACAAATACGGTGAGTAAAACACTTATTATTATTATTTCCCTTTACTTTACGTTCTCCTTCTCTCTCACCCGTTCTCCACTCTCGAACACCCAACCCCGAGTGAGTCAAACGTGCATCTATATATACTGTTATTCACTTGAATCCCAGCACGTGAATTAATTATGTGCAACCTCGTGCTCGCATATTAATTACTTTAAATGCACGTGTAGTGATGTGCAATCCTGTGCCTAAATACAGTTATACATTTTAAATACTCGTGTTACACAGACCCGTTTATATCCTGTGTACCAATGACTATACACCAACATTTACACACAACACGTAACATACAACATATAACCCACACATGCACACAGGGGCGGGGCACATTGCCCCAGACCTTTAGGTACCAAGCTTCCAAATTCTGTGAAAAATATTTGGTTTCAAGTCCCACCATTGGTCATTAAACCCCCTAAAGATTTTGAATTTTTGCTATTTGTACCAAGTTTAGGCCATAATAACTTGCGTGGAGGGGCTCCAAAAAACCACCCAAAGGTATGTTTGGATAGATGTTGATGAGATCTACAAGTATCAAGCAAAATATTATAGGAGGCTGTGTGGTCCAGTGGTTAAAGAAAAGGGCTTGTAACCAGGAGGTCCCCGGTTCAAATCCTACCTCAGCCACTGACTCATTGTGTGACCCTGAATAAGTCACTTAACCTCCTTGTGCTCCGTCTTTCGGGTGAGACGTAATTGTAAGTGACTCTGCAGCTGATGCATAGTTCACATCCCTTGTCTCTGTAAGTCGCCTTGGATGAAGGGATCTGCTAAATAAACTAATAATAAAATATCCGGGGATTTTGGATTTTTGAAGTTTGTCATGCATTCAGGTATTGCTTATGGCCACTTTGGTGAGGCTAAAGTGCCACATAGTTCTATCCAAATTGGCTATTTCTTCAACTTTGCATTCTCTGAGGATTGATCCAGAGTAAAAAGTAACAGTGTGTGCTTCCACTGGCACTAGCTTGGAGCTGAGGGGTTATGAACTTGCATGGGACTTGGGACTTCTTTGTTACGATGACACATTTGAAACTACCAAAACTTTACTTAGTTGGGTTTTAAAAACTAAATTCACGGTTTTCCTTAAAAAAAAATCTTCCCTGTTTACAGCACCTAAACCAAAGACTTTCAGTTGTATCTGAAATTGACTGATTGGCTGATTGTAAATGCAGCAAATGGCTTTTTCACAAATGGTTGGTCAGTCAACCAATTATCCCCCTAGGTAGGCACCACAACTTATAACTTATGGTTTTTAAAATCCAACTAAGTAATGTTTTGGTAGTTTCAAATATTTATCACAAATAAACAAAACAGCACAGCTACAGCTACAGCTATCCCAGCGCAGGGCAGAAAGCACAACCTGCTGCCCTCTATGTGCTCTCCCCCAAACACACATTTCCTTCTCTTTTCATTGGGTGTGGTCAGGGGAAATTGAATTCAATCATTCGTTGCCACCAGCCCACATTCCACACTTTTCTAATTAACCAAAAAAACAATGATACAAATAAATTCACCTGTGGCTGTGCATCTACATCCACAGAACACACACTTTTCTTGTGCAGGGCCTCTGCTCTGTCACAAGCTAATTATTACAATTAAATGAAACAAGAGTATTCTGTAGTACCCTCTATATACAGCTGCAGCATGCTCCAGTACATAGTATTATAATACACAGTGCAACGAGATAGAGGGATACAAAGCAGTGTGAATCTTGTACCTTAAGCACTGACTGTAAATACAAGCCACTATAATGCAGAGCAGGAATTGTCGACTGCACTAAAAATCATCCATAGCTGTTAAACACATAGTGTGGCATAAAGAAATACTAAAAAAAACTGAAATTCAAATGACAAATATTTCGACTAGACGTCTTCTTCAAGTTGAAACGTTTGCCACTGAATTTTAGTTTCTTTAGTATTTCTTAATTCTGCACAAAAAAATCACTGCCTAAATCAGCAACACCTTTCCAAGTGACACAAGCAGGAAAGGAAGTGGCGAGGTCAGGGGTTTAACAGCCCCAGAGTGGATATGTATCACATTAGCTTGCCTTCTTTCATTTTAGGACACACAACTCAGTACGCAATATGAATCTGATTAGGATGTTAAATGCAATCCATTATTTTATGAAGCGAGTGCTCCATGGATGGAGTTTTATGAACCTTGCGTCCGCTTTGAAGTTGTTTTATGGATTACTAGATTGAGATCTCCTCCGCAATGACAAACTGGGTGATGACGGGAAAATAGACGAGAGAGGCGTCCGGGACGGTCCTTGAATTTCTAGCGGGATTGTGGATCGTTAATCATGTTTTGGCCTTTGTACCCAAGAGAGGAGATTATCTGAACACAGGAACAGATTTCAAGGAGAACAAATTTAAAGCAAGTAGCACAAAGATAAATTCAATGCCATTCTAAACAGAAACCGATGGTCTGCACACAATTTAATTTAGAAAAATGATGTATTTTTTTTATTTCACGTAGTTCTGCACTGAAGAGACATGTACGTCCTCCAACACAAACGCTCACACTTGTATATTGTATTTAATTTCACAAAGATTATTCGTACCAAGTGTATAAAGACTAGATAAACACACTTCATATTTAAAAGGCAAAACAAATGTAACAACACATGAAATGCATACAGCATCAATGCAAGTTATTTTAGGGACAATAACCAAGGATTTAAAAAGTGTTCTGTACTTGTATTAGCATAATGATGTTTTTTCTGCCCCCCCCCCCCGACTTTAGTTTGACTCAGTTGTGTCCCACTTTGCTGCCATAACTCTAAGTTAGATTGAGGCAGTTCTCCTTCCACAGAGCCAAAACGACCACCACGCTTTCAGTGTTTATTGCCATAACACAGAAATGTATCACATATGTATCTTCGTCTTTGTCGGACTTGAATTAATTAATGCAATATTACAAAAACAGATTCAGTAAAACATACTATATATATATATATATATATATCTCTCTCTCTATATATATATATATATATATATATATATATATATATATATATATATATATTAGTCTGTGAATCTAATGCAGGCACTCTATCCACTTCACCAGAATGCTAATGACAAAATTTCAGATTTAACGTATCTGTCAATTGAAATGGGAAGATTAATACCTTTTAACATTAAAGCCTTAACAGAACACACAACAAAGTAAACTTGTGTAATTGTTTAAGTAATTCAAGTAAAGGCTATATCCTTCACAAATAGCACTATAAAATATACTTTACTTATCTGTAAAAGGTAGATCAAATAGCGTATTGTGGGGTTCTTTAGAGTGAAGACAAACTTGGCTGAGAGCTAAAATGCATGCTTTCAAACATAAAAATGGATCTTCAAGTGCATATGGGCACTCGAGTGGCCCTTTAAAACTTCATGAGCAGCACGCTTTGAGATGCAGCCTTTTGTCAATTCCAAATGCATTAGCAAACATTTGGGGATTTCAAGCTCTTTTATGTTCTTAGCACAGCAAATGGATTAAGAACTCACACGACAGAAATCGAAAAGACCGAACATAAAATAGGGGGCAAAGAGAGACACAGACAGCTACAAGGCACGAGTGCACCTTCAACCTCGACTAAGAGCGACTTACAAAAAAACAAAGCATATACACTGCCCAGGTCAAAATGATGGTGTCACCAGCCTTGAAACAGAAGGGCTGGAGTGGGACATGTATTGCCCTTTTTATCCCACGTAGACCCCTTACTTAAGCAATTTCTTGGTGTCCCTGATTAGCTTTCATCAGAAGTTTCTTTTTATCTCACAAGTGCAGTGGTACCCCAAAACCATTTTTAGGGATTTTGTGTGAGTAGAGGTGAGGCTCTTTTATCTTCCAGTTCAAATGCAGACCCCTTGCACGCTAAATATCTTTGCTTTAATTGGAAACAGTACAATATGAATGAATGCAAGATAGATTCTGAAACGAAATCCGGTAAAAGCAATATTCACTCAGCAGCATTGAATAGGAAAAAGTCACTGATGTTCGATCTCACTATAAAAACACTTGTTGTATATTCATATTACATACAATGCAATGTATTGCCATTTTATTACCGTGCATAACACATTTCTTGCAAGTCCCTAATCATTTTGCAAAATACCATCGTTGATTGAGCATCAATAAATAAAACTTACCTCCATCAAACTTGAATGCACTCCTATGAGGTAGGGCATGGGGGCACTGCAAAATAAACAACAAGATACTGGTCAAGATCCAGTGGGATGTTCCAAACAGCTGCATGTGGAGCAGCAACAGGGCAACACTGAGGGCATCTCAGGAGTGATTCAGTTCAGTCTGCATGGAGTCTTTCTCTCGGTCTCTGAATTCTGTATTATAAAAGTTTGTTACAAGTCAGGATGGGCAAGATGGCTGAACAGACTTTGATAAAGACACCACCCCCAAGTTCCCTGAAGGCTGTATCCATGGAGGATTGGTCATGTATACCTCCAGAACTTGGAAACTTGTCTTGGGAAACATAAGGTAGGGCACAAGAAATATCTGACACACATTGCCTCCATGCCAGCAAGTTGCATATTTTAAACATTATTAAAATCAACATAAAAAAACCCTCCTGCAACCCCAGGTGCTTACAAAGGCACGGAGTGTTGCAGTATACTGCACGGTCACTATTAGAACATCTGTTAAGTAGTTTTTTAAACATAGTCCATCGTAAGTAGGGGTCCTGAGATGTAATTGATGTTTTATTTGTTAAGAATATGGATCCAATTTTAATCAATATCCCTCTACTTCTGATTAAAGCAGTTCTTTAAAATTGAAAATGTAACCCAAAAACAGTAAATAAATAAATAAATAAATAAACCACAAAAGTCAGAACCTAACCTAAGGCAGCTAACCTGAACCATAATGAAACAACGGTTACTTGTTTCAAACTGATAATTCAATAGAAGAATTTAACCATATTTGAATGCTTTGAGAGGAATTGACAAAGAATGGTAAAAAAAAAAAAAGAAATAAAACTGGCAAACAGAGGGAAAGCAGCAAATAAATAAGTCGCTAAGGAAAATCACAGTGAACCATTTTATTCGCCTGCCATTCTTAGATCTGATTTCACTACAGGGTCATTCCTGCTCAAGTGGAACACATATTGGGGGATGGGTTTCCTCCATTTGTGCTTGACCTAAACCACATACGATGGATTAAGGGTAGCATGGTAGTGTGTGCATTGAAAAGCAATACTGTGTAGCTCATGCATGATGACAACATGGCGGAACTTAAACATGGCCACTTTGATGACCTACTGAACTCACTTTTCTCCATGTGGAGGATGAACTAGACATTAGTATCATTTTCATGACAAGGGCTTTTTCAGTGACCAATGGCCACTTAAAAGGCTACAGTTCTGCTCAATCTCTAATAAGAGAGAGGACATGGAAATAATGGTGTTTCTGGTACAGAAATGAGACACAGTGCAGAACATGTCTCTGCCTGAGCTGCCTGCATCCTTAGGAATGTTTCTGTATCAGAGAGAGTGGCCCTTCCTCCCCCAGGTCACACTGAAATGAGCATGTTTCTAATTAAGCGCTTTCAGAAAAACCACAGCTTCAATGTCAAAGAAGCCAAGACTCGGCCACTGCAGGAAGTCTTAAGAGTGCAAAGACGTCTCATCTGGTGAAGGCCCGGCTGGCGTAATGAAAGGAAGCAGGGCGATTGCTGGTTTCTATAAATCCAGACAATTTGTTAATGTGTTGAGGAGTAAAGCAACCTGTCACCTCCTAGCACATATAAAGAACTCGGATCTGTAAAACCTAATTAGCGCTACCATGTCTCCTTTTCAATCTTCTGAAACAAGACTAGAATTTCAAGCTGAAAAAGAAACCCGGTGCTGTTCAATTAACATACCAAAATACACTCTGCTTTTGTGGAGATATTAGGGACAAAAAAATATTCCTGTGCATGCCACGGCAACAAGGAGTTACTTCAAATGAATATGGAAAGCAATACGGAATCTTCCTTTGTTAAATACCACCAGACGCTATTTTTTTAAGCAAAACACCCTTCCCAGTCTGTAATTAAATGTGATATTGTTTTCTTTATCTGAAAAAATGACTTTGCTTAATCAACATGGCGTTACATTATTGTTTATACATCAATTTTCAGATCTTCGTAGTATAAATATACAAGAACAAAACACATTGCGCATGAATTGGTATTTCCGTGCGGAGACGGCAAAAACAGAACTTGCAACTTGCGCATTTTCATTTCAGACAGTCAGAAATAACACACATTCATCATGCCCACAAATGTCAACATTTACTCTGTCTACATAGACATTTGCACACAGCAGACTACAAACTGAAAGCTATTTCTCATGTTCGCATGTGCTTCATCGTATACAGGCTGCACAAGTATATACATCACCCATCTATTGAGATTGAAGGGGCACTTACAATGTCTTGTTACTAAAGTTCTGTGATTGGATTATGTCTACCAAGAAGATTAAGTTATAAAAACAGTATTTATGTAAAAATGTGTTGCACAGTTTTCTTTACCAAATTTTGAAAGGAACTTAAAAATACTTTAGCTGTACGAAGCTGTGACCAGAACCAGATTGTATTGAATCAATAGTTCAGATTGTAATTCAGTAATGTATTGAATCAATAGTTCAGATTGTAATTCAGTAATGTATTGAATCAATAGTTCAGATTGTAATTCAGTAATGTATTGAATCAATAGTTCAGATTGTAATTCAGTAATGTATTGAATCAATAGTTCAGATTGTAATTCAGTAATGTATTGAATCAATAGTTCAGATTGTAATTCAGTAATGTATTGAATCAAAAGTTCAGATTGTAATTCAGTAATGTATTCAATCAATAGTTCAGATTGTAATTCAGTAATCTACTGCATCAATAGTTCAGATTGCAATTCAGTAATGTATTGAACCAATAGTTCAGATTGAAATTCAGTAAGGTATTGAATCAATAGTTCAGATTGTAATTCAGTAATGTATTGCATCAATAGCTTCAGATTGTAATTCAGTAATGTATTGAATCAATAGTTCAGATTGTAATTCAGTAATGTATTGAATCAATAGTTCAGATTGCAATTCAGTAATGTATTGAATCAATAGTTCAGATTGCAATTCAGTAATGTATTGAATCAATAGTTCAGATTGCAATTCAGTAATGTTTTATGTTTTCCTTTCTTTGTTAAACATGATTTGTTTAACAATATAAGATAATTTGAGGTTTTTCATCAGACACACATGTTAACACAGAACTGTATTTAGAGCCAGACAGTGTAGTACGATTGATTTAGGTTTGGGGTCAAATCAGAATTTTAATTAGCAGATACATTTCCCCCTCTTCTGAATAACCCTAATTAAAACCAAGGTACCTAATGGGCCTGCAGATAAAAATCTGCTCCTTACAAAACAATGACCAGAAACATATTGTCGAGTTTATGTAAACACTTGCAAAGAGCTGGCAGTTATTTAGAACAATATATTTATGTCACCTAAACTGCTGTTAAATTAATTCAGTCAGACAATTACAATGTGTGATTACCAATCTAATTAAAGATCACGTCAGGTTGAATTAGTCAGCTGTGGCGTACTGTAAGTTAATTTGTAATTAGAGGCTTCTTGGTAATTACAGGTTTGAGAAGCAGACTTATTTAACCTCTTATTTATTGAATACACAGACACATTTAGACTGAAATTGCAGGCCTTCTTTTTTTAAAAGGTAAGTCTGCACCTGTGCTCCCCAGAAGCTGCTTCTAACCCTCTTTTACAACATATTTTGCGTGAAAGCGGGTGAAAATTTCAAACCCCAAGGAGGAACAGCTCCTGCCATCTCCACACAGTGTTTCTGAAACCTCCAGCCAGCATGCACCTGAAGAGAAGCTGGCAGCCACTGCCTTCATGTGTTAATTACACATGCAAAGCTTATTATGCAAAGAAAGGGCACCTGCTGGCTCCGAAAATGAATAGAGCCTGCCCTTCCTGTGCAGCGAGTAAATTGAAGGCACATTTCTACTCGAGATAATAGTTTTCAGATTGCATTTTCATGTATCCCTGAGACGGGGACATACTTAACATTTAAATCATCCACAGGGGAGCGACGCTCCTTCAGATTTAAATGTTTAGAGCTTCTGGCACTTCACTTAAAACTCTGCTTATCCCCGCTGGCTCCTTCATTCAGCCTCGGCAGAGGTTGTTAGTCAAAGGTAACGCAGGTTACAGAGAATACAGTTCTGTAATCAAATTACCAGCCCTGGATAGTATTTTCCAAAGCCAATTCACAATAATTCCTCCTCCCTGAAGAAAAACTATGCCGGTTAAGAAATAATTAAACAGAGGAACAGCGTTGCTTCGAGGCATATTCCGATGTTCAATTTATAAACAAAAGAAATGCCTACCAATTAAAGCATTAATATAAGGAGAGAAAAATGTGGTGTTTAGGCCTGTACATATTCCTGGGTCCTGTCTTACTAAAGATCTCATGAAGAGTTTAAAAAGATGTAATTGAAACACTGACAATTAGGCCCCTTCCTGTCCGCCGATAAAATGCATAAACAAACATGAAGTGGTCTTTGTGAAGGGTTGTTAGATAAACACACCAATCACTGGATGTGCACAGTGGGTCCCAGCCAAGCACACACAGCACAACGTTAAACACAGCGTTAAACACAACGTTAAAACGAGGGGCTTATGCACAGTAAATGAAGAGAGGAAGAGGGTGTGTTTTGGATATCTCATTGTAGTCATTTTGAGTTTCAAATGAAGAGGAATAACCTGAAAAAAGCTTGAAAATGTTATTATCATAACCCTGGTTCCCTGAAATAGAAATGCAACCATTACCGAATGGGATATTCTCTTATAGCTCGAATTACCTAGGCACTTATATCAAAGCTGCTCCTTTAAGAGCCCTGTATGCGCCAGACGTCGTTTCCGCCCCCTGGATATAAATACGAGCGACACATAAGGCTCAGCGCCATTTTCTCTTCAAGCCAGCTGCGTTGGAGTGAACGCAGCAACCTTGAAGGGTAATGGTTACATTTCTATTTCATGGAACCAGGGTTATGATAATAACCTAACATTCCCTTTCAAGTACAAAATGTAACCATTACCAAATGGGATAGAATACCCAAGTCATCGCAAGTGATGGACTTGCAGCACCAGCAGATGTGCAAAAAAGTAAGATAAACTGCTTTTAGCATTCTGGCCGAGTCCAGTCCACTCTTGCAGTGTATATGCTGCAAGGTTACAATGAGTAACCTTAGCCTTTAACACCAGAAGTCCAAAGAGGTGTGTGGCTAACTACCCCAGGACGTTAAGTGGAACATAATAAATTGTTGTTAAAAAGCAGAATGAGTGGCTGCTCTTAACACTCTGGTCCCAAAACCAGGGTTCTGCTGATCAATGACATTCAGGTCAGTAGAACTGGTAATAGTATGAGGCGTGGCCCATACTGCAGCGTTGCAAAGGTCTGCAACAGATGTATCCTGGAATAACAGGAGGTTGCAAGGCCTCTTGTGGAGTGACCTTCTGTGGAGGGGTCAGGTTGGCTTGATCGTTTACAATCCTGACTGTATCTACAATCCACCTTGACAGCCACTGTTTAGACAGGGCTTGTCCGTGGAACTTAGACCCGAAGCAAATAAACAATTGCTCTGATTGCCGCCAACTCTGGGTGTGGTCAACATAATACGCCAGTGCCCTAACTGGACACAGCATATGGCACTTTCTCCCTGTCAGACTGGAAAAGAGGTGGGTGGAAGGCCTCCAATTACATCGACTGGTTGATATGGAAAGCAGAAATGCTTTTAGGGTGAAAAGCAGGATTAGTGAGAAGAGTAACCTTGATTCTGGACTCCGCTTGGTGGAGGTAATAGCAAGCAGGAAAGCTGTCTAAGGACAGGACTTTCAGCTCTGCTGAATGTAGGGGCTCACATGACGGTTTTGTAAGCGCTTCCAGCACTACATTAAGTCCACAGTGATGGACAAGGTCCTTTCTAGGGGGTCTTAACCTCCGTGCACCCTTCAAATACTGTCCCGCCAGGAAGTGTGCTAGGGATGGGCCGGATCTTATAGGGATGTGAATATAGGCATCCTTGAGGTCCACTGTAGTGAACCAGTTGCCTGACTTGACTGACTGCAGCAGCATCTTGAACCTTCGTATCCTCAATGCAGATTGAGCTGTCTGAGGTACCTGTACCTGGAGTAAATCCCTTCTCTCTCGCTGAGAGGGTGAACAATTAAAATGGCCTGTTTCTGCAGTAGGGCTGCCACCTCCTGAGACAATAATACAGTATCTTGAGGGTTCTCTAACTGTTGTTACGATCATGCCCTGAAAGGGAGGGGGGCCGAATCAAAACTGCAGAGAGTAACCGGCCCTGATGGTGGTAATCACCCAGGTATCCGTGGTGCATGATCGCAATAATCCAGGTGGGTAGAACGGGCCCTGGACCTGTGGTAGCAAATTCCTAGGGCTGCTGGCTCATAGAGGCTTGTGCTTGTGGCTGCGGCTGCTACTTGTGAGCAGGACGCCGATAATTGTGCCGGTCTCCACATTACATGCCGTGAAAACGGTTCTGCACATTAGCTCTAGCAGGAGCTGCAGGAGCCCGAATCTGCTTCTCGGGCTGAGAGTGGCTGTTCACTAGTAACGATTCTGGTATGAATTAGATGACTGGTACTGACCTTGGTACCAATAAAGGTGACTGGTACCTACTTTGGTACCGACCAGGTCACTGGTACCGACTCTGGTACTGACCAAGTCACTGGTACATGCTCTGGTACCGACCAGGGTACAGGCACTGGTGCCGACCAGGTGACTGGTACAGGCTCTGGTACTGACTGGTACTGACCAGGGTACCGGCTCTGGTACCGGCAGAGCGAGTCACTGGTACCAGCTCCTGTACCAGGACAAGTGGCGTGCAGGTGAAGACCTGAAAAAGCCACTGGCAACTGCAAGCATAGACTGTTAAACAGACAGGGGCAGCAGTCGCCTGCTAACTAGAATAAATCTAGTAGCCTTTGTGAAACAAAATGCAGACACAGCAATGGCAAAGAGACACTCAGAATATTCTCCAGTTGAAAAGGCTCCTGCCAATTGTACAATTGTACAAGCAGGCCCCAGCGCATCAGCGCTCAAGGAGACAGTTCCAACGGGACCGTCCCAGGCAGCCTCCAAGACAGGTTCTGCCTCAGCCTCAGCAGCCCCAGCAAGGGCCCTGAAGGCTTGCGGCCTCAGACCCAACCGTTCACACAACACCAGCTGCAATACTGGCACAATTGTACCTCAGACTCTTGGGTGCTTGCCACCGTACACATCAGTTACGTGACGCAGTTATGCGCGGGACCTCCTCCCTTTCGAGGGATTACGGTTATATCCGTGAACGACCCTCTCCAGGTCTTGGCCCTCAGGCAAGAAGTAGACACACTACTTCTCAAACAAGCCATCTGTCTCATAGAACACATCTCTCAAGAAGAGGGGTTCTACTCAAGAAATATCTCCACTTCACCTTTCAAGGGAGCGTCTTTAAGGGAGTTTTCCGTGCTGCCATTCGGTCTCTCCTTAGTCCCCTGTATGTTTTCAAAGACTTTTTCAAGACTTTCATAAAGGAGACATGGTTTTTCAAGCATTTTCAAGACCTGGAAATCAGTTTGACATTTTTCCACAGTTTTTCCAGACTTCCAGACTAGCGTACGAACCCTGTACACCCCAAGTGTGACAGACACAGTCGGCTGACTGTGTCTCGCATATGCTGGGAAGCCCTACACTGGTGGAGACAAGCCTCTCACCTGAGCGAAGGCGTAAGGATGGGAGTGATCCACAACTGTCAAGTGGTGACGATAAACACGTCCAACTCTGGTTGGGGGGGCGGTCTGGGCAGGCCGTCCACCTCACGCTTTAACATTTCCTTCCTGTGCTCCAGAAGAGACATGTCCTTGTCTGCACGGACAACATGTCAGTAGTGGCATACGTGAACCACCAGGGGTCTCCGGGGTTACACCGCATAGCCTTTTGTCTGTTGATCTGGGAACAGAGGCACTTACTATCCCTCTGGGCTGTCCAGGTCAGCGGACCTCCTCTCGAGGGAGGGTCCATCAAAATGGCGACTGCATCCTCAGAGATGACCCATTGCCCCCTGACCAGGGAACCTGGTGGCCCCCAGATGGCCCAAGAGATTCTGGTTTTCAAACCTCTGCCAGCTGCTGCAGGGGCAGCCCTGGGTGATCCCGTTGCGCATGGATCTCCTAAGTCAGGTGAAAGGCACCCTCTGGCACCCAGAATTGGGCAGACTCCAACTGTGGGTCTGGCCCCTGACTGGGACTGTCTGTCCGCCTTAGGGCTCTCAGGCGCAGTCGTCAGTACACTGCAGAATGCTAAGGCCTCCTCCACAAGAACGTTGTACGCCTATAAGTGGAAGTATTTTCAAAATTGCTGCATGACCCCATTTATTGCCCTATAGCAACTATTTTGCAGTTTCTGCAAGATCTGTTAGAGGCAGGTAGATCCCCCTCTACATTGAAAGTGTACCTAGCAGCCATATCTGCATGCCATGTCCCCATTGACTCAGGTGTCCCCGGGCGCTCATACTAGTGACCTGTTTTCTGAAGGGTGCTCGGCGGTTATGTCCTCCTAAGAAGGATGTCCTCCCCGAATGGAGTCTAGACGTGGTACTGAAGGCTCTCACTAAAGCCCCGTTTGAGCTTACAAATGCCATAGAGTTGAAATATCTCTCTAAGAAGACAGCCTTTCTATTAGCCATCACCTCCGCTAAACGGGTTAGTGAGCTACAGGCTCTGTCAGTGCACAGTTCCTGTATGTGTATTTGGGACAATGGAAACAGGGTATCGTTGCGCACGAACCCTGCTTTCCTCCCTAAGGTGATTACGACTATTCACTTGAATCAATCAAGTGGAACTAGAGGCTTTCCATCCTCCTCCTTTTGCGGAGGAGATGGACCGGAGATTGAATTCCCTCTGCTCTGTTAGGGCATTGAGAGATAATGTGGATAGGACGAGAGCGCTGCGTCAGTCTGACCAGCTCTTTGTCAGTCATGGTGAAAGGACCTGAGGTCAAGCCCTCTATAAGCAGCGACTGTCCCAATGGATTGTGGACACAGTCTCGACTGTGTATACTAATGCCGGTCAACCCCCACCTGGGAGGGTGGCCGGCACTCTACCAGAGGTGTGGTTACATCATGGGCCCTCCTTAGAGGAGCTTCATTGACTGACATTTGTACTGTGGCTAGCTGGGCTACGCTGCATACATTCACCAGATTCTACCGAATTAATGTGGTAGATCCCTCTATGCATTCATTAAGCACAAGGGTCTTTGAGGTTGCACGCTCAAACCACCAACACTAGTTGGCGGTAGCGAGACGTCCCTCGTATGCTGTCCGCTCATACTCCCTCGCGATGGCTTTTGTATACTTTACCAAAGGTATTGGTTGGTGGTGGTCTTCGAATTGAAAGGGAACCCTGGTTCCCTGAAAGCGAAGACAACCACCAAACCCTGCGAGGAGATATCCTGTGCATGTGCAGCATGTAAACAGTTGAATTAGAATAAGAATGTTACTGGATTTTCTATTCTAAGTCATTTAAAAACATTGCTATTTTCAGAAAACCAATATTTAGATTCAGTTTTCCAAAAACAACAGTATTCTTAAAAGATGAACTAAAAATACAAATTGGTATCTAATTACTCCTATAAAAAATCTTGCATGACAGTTTCAGTAGTAGTAATAATAATATTAATAATAATAATGAAAACTTTTTGGATAATGTCTCCCTCACAAGGTCTTATAGGATACACTGACCCAAGTACAATACTGATTCCAAAGTGAACAGAGGTGGCATTTCAGACAGTATTATACTGTATTACTGTTCCCTCCAGTGTAAATAAATAAAGCCCTTACCAGCAGTAGTCAATTAGATGTTGTGGGAGAACGGGAATGTAAACATGTTGCCAGTACATGGGGTATAACATTGCTGCCGACCCATGGACACAGGCAGTTAACTGCAAACAGAGAAGAAACACAAGTACGAATGTTAATACAGTATGAACTGCAGGCTTGAGTACCAAAACAATACCTGCTCAAAAAAGACAATGAAACACATTCACATAATGTATCAAGGACTAGGGACTGTGTTTACCAGACACAAATACTTACCCCAAAATTAAACACCATTGCCCATTCTGAACTCTATTTCAGTATTTTCTAATTTGAATTAATTTTGAATGTCCAAAGTCCAAGGTAAGACTGGACCTTTTAATATTGCAACATTCATACACAGTACATTAGTTGCTTACTACAGGAAAAAGAATGATGCATGTATTATACAAACTTCAATATGATAAGCACATGTACTTCAGGTTAGTACATGCCTTGTGTGTCATTTTGTATCAGCATTTTGCTGGATGCCTCCACACATCAAATCTCCAGGGGCCGGCTTTTCAAAATGTAATCTGGACCAAGTGATCCGGATTTTGTAATCCTATATTTTGTTATCGAGATTCCTTTAAAAACAAAATGAATTTCGTAATAGTAATTATTTATAATGTGGATAGCAGTAATCCAGCAGTGGCATTTTCTGAAACACACGGGTCAAAACAATACAGATAACAGAAATCTGGAACACAAAATATAGAAAAATAAAACCCGGATCACTGTTATCCAGATTAAAAGTTTTGAAAAACCGGCCCCAGAGCAGTACTTTGGGGCAATACCAGAAAAGAAACTGCCTTTTTTACTTTTAAAAAACAAAATGTTGACCTAAACGTATACATGTTGCCAGGGCATACTGCAGTATGTTCCTTTAATGTAGTTAAACATGAGGATGTCGTTTCATCCATTACTGATTATTCCTCCACTTGTTCTACATTTCCTGGAGCCTCCATGTGATTCATGGCAGACTTCCTTGAAGCTGTGCCTGTCTGTGCTGCTCTATAACCCGCAGCAACATACCAGGGGCCATATCACATGATCAGATTTTCCACTGTGAAACGGGGTATTCCTTCATTCCCCTACGAGGAACGCCCCAGACCAGAACACACTGATGAAAACGAAGACTTGTTATCAAAACCTGAGGCGAGAAGAGACCGAGAATACTTTCAAAAGGTTTTTTATACTATTTATGCAGAAGTGAAATTACACCGTAAACTTATTTTGTAGGCCTGCTGTTGTAAGTGTGTAAGAATACACAAAGTTCTACTCGTAGAAGAGGGACTTGTCACAGTTTCTCTTTTACATTTACAATGATAGAAAATCCAGCTTTGGCTAGCCATTGTTTTAAACAGGCAAGAACTGACTCATTTTCAACCAGACAGAATGATTCAGAAGACTGTAATGCTGGTACAACAGCTGCTTACTTAACAACATGCAGTGCATTTGAAGTCAATTTAAAGAAAAATAATACAGTCAATTTAATGGTGTCTTAAATAGATATAGTTAGCCTAGGCCTGTGCTCTTTTTTATTGACCTGGGTGTAACCATGGAAACAAGACTCCCATTGCACAGCACTGTTATTCACTCCAGGTTTTTATATAAGCTTAAAGCTGCAGTGTCTCACAGACTTTGAATTTTACACTAAATTGTTATTCCTGGGTGAACATTTTCTGCATTCTCCCAAAGTATAGCTGCCGGTGAATCTGTTTCTTCAGATATTGCTGCCTTACAAGAGGTAGTGGTGTCTGTTAGAACATGACACGCTGATAAATAGAAACATCTGTTATCCTCTGAGGACATCTTCAGATACTGTTTAAAACATTCAGATTTTAGTTTTTTATATATAACCCAATATTACTTACTAACATATATAAGCATATGGTCATTTTTTAGATTCACAGCACGTACATACAGAGGGTCCTCAATCGTGTAATAAGCACACAGCACCTGAAAGGTTAAAAACATCTGCATAAAAACAAGACGGATTATAGTCAAATGCAGGAGTGTATGGTAAAAGTGTGGTGAATGAAGGGAGTTCTTGTGTTCACCATGTACAATGTGACACACAGACACGAATAAGGACCCTTCACATCACCAGTAAAGTGCTTTTCAATATACAACTACAAGCACAGTATACAGTACAACAACTAAACAGAGAGCTTCTAAAATAAGTATCATCTTGCAGTCTCTGACCAAATCCTAGGTTCCCCAAATTAGGCTACCAACACATCATCTTGAAAAACAAGCTCTGTTCCTCCTAATGCTCTAAATGCTATCATTCTCATGATAGTGAACAAGGTAACATTGAACCACAAGTGATGCGCTGCCACTACAGATTGGGACCCTCTAAAAGCTCTAGACCACGAATGCAGACCAGCATGGTTACACAGGGTTACTCCCAGAAAAAAAAGGTTGCAACAGTTAAATGTTTTATTTTATTTCGTAATATCTTAACAGCAATATCTCAAGTGCTTATACCAGATCTAGCTCTCATTTCTTGTCTGTGTTACATCCTATGGTCTGTGTTGTTAAGTAACAGGACAGAGGCTGGGCATGAACCTGTGAAGCCACACATCGCATGTGAGTGTAAACCATTACACAATTACGCAGAGCCGTGCTCGACTGCATTGGTGGTTACGAGCGTTTGACCTCATCTCATCTCACAGACAGGGACAGAATCTATCAATCTCTGTTGTTGTTTCTGCAACATCATTACAAACTATTGCAGCAAACGTTTTCTTTTTCAAATCGCTGGGTGTGCTTCTGTGCAGCTACAATCTCCTCTGTAACTGTGGTTTTGTAAAGAGATTATCCATGTACTAACTCCCAGTGGCTCCAGTTCAACAGTGGGTAGAAATTACAACTGCACATCCCTTTCTAAAATCAACTCTTTTGGGATAATGGTTAACAAAACATAGTTCATAAGCCTGGTAAATAATGATGTAAGCATGTACAGCATTAGAGAATTGTACACAACACAAACAACAGGAACCATATAGAATGTATACCTTAACCCTTACATTATACTCTTTAAAGAATTTGATTATGAAGATGAACATATACAGGGCTTGAGAGGTCAGATTCCTTCCTGAAGTGTCAATGTTTAATCATACTTAATGTCAAAATGAAACAAAATGACAATCATTGTCCTCCACATAACCCTATGTGGTTGATGCCTGGACCCATCATCTTTTCCTGCATCTCTCAACGCAAACCTTTATAGCAGCAGGTCAAGCATTTGTCTTTAAAATGAATACTGTCAAATCAAGTTGTGTGCCACAAGCAATCGGGTAACACTTTCAAAATGTAACGTGACCGGGCAACGAGCCCTGAATGTCAAATTGTCATTAAGGAAGACACTATTAACAGCACTTTTCTTTCTAGGGTATACTGAATGCACCCTTTCATTATTTTAAGGGATACTTTATAACAACTGCATTCCTTTGAATATTTAATTTTCTACTGCTGTTTCATAATCAGATAAATATTTTTTTACCAGGCTTACAAACAAATGATCTGCTTCTGAAAGGACCCCATGAAACCTACATTTCTAAAGTGGTTTTAGAAATGGCTGCTACGGGTGCACAATTCGTTATGCCCTGTGTCTGCAACTGTGTTTCTGTAAAGGTATTTTTTATTTCATAACTCACAGTTGCTGCTGAAGCACAGGGGGCATACATGGGAAGAAAGAGAGGTGGTGTGAGTTATTAGAAATTGACACTGTGGCAGGTTTTTAAATTACTGACACAAAGGGGTTCATTTCTCTTGTTTTACACTTAGATTGAACTTGACACAATATAAAGCCAGTATCTCAACATGTTAGGCCTTTATCATCTCGAAACCAAAAAGTCACAGGAGCCCAATAGGGCAGCCACTGTAGGTCAAAGTGAAAAGTACCATTAGACTGTGCACAAGGAATTTCCATGAAACTCTTTATTAGATAGTGGGGCTGATTCTCAAAGCCTTTTACTAAAAAAAAGCAAATTACTCAATTATTCAAAAGGAGAAAAGCAAGAAATAAGCACAACATATATTTAACTTAATGCAGTTTAAGTTGGTTTATTACTCATTTTGTACCTTTAAAGAATGTAATTCACACATTGGAGACTAAAGCTTTAAAAACAGCACCACGAGTAGCTGAAGTGCATTGAAATAACTTCCTAGAAAGATCTATAGTATACATGTTTCTGTGGTACTGGAAGAAGTTCTCAGCTTGTTCAGTCCCTCTCGACAGGGAAGTACAGTAACACTAGGTAACATGGGTTTATCACTCAGTGGAAAAGAATGCTGTTTCTCAACACTGCCTATTTCTTTTAAATAGGTATAAGCAATAGAGGCCTCCTCCTTGAGAGGCTATATACAAGCTCCAGCTGATTCTGCTGCATGCCCCTGGGTGTAACATGCTACTCAAGGTACAAGGTACGAGCAGTAATGGTCAGTCTCAACACTTGATCTATTTCCAAACCTGGCTCAATGTACTTCCCCTGCTTGTTTGTTGTGAATGTTTTATTTGTATTCCCAACAAGAAGAACAGAGGTTTCATTTGAAAAGAACCATGTTGTATGAACTAGGGTTGTCAAAGTATTTTCAGAGCACACTATCCTCTCCTTAGGCAAGAATACATGGTCTGTTATACTGGTATACCACCAAATATATCACGCCATCAATATTGCTAAGACATTCTATAAGAAAGCAATAACACAATAGAAGGTATAGGGTTGTACATTCCTGGCCTCAGGTGAAGAACGATTATCCCACACAATCATTCTGCATTGGTAGTAAACTGATAAGATTTTTTTTTTTTTTTTTAAATCACTGATGTGGCTTTCTTTCTATAACATTGTATTCATGTGATGTGGTTTTCTGTGACTCACACCTCTAAAGTTAGGACTGAAGCACTGTTTTAATGCATGGTCCATTTGTCTTGCTTTTCTCTACAGAAACATTTAACACACACCTCATTTAAATATAAAGCGTCTGCTAAGAAATAAATAATAGTAATAGTAATCTGAGTGGGTTTGAACTACAGCTCATGAAGTGGTTAGGTACCAGGAAGCAGCAGCCACTTCTCCTCCAGACTGCTGTATTTAAAGTACCTGCAATCACAAAGTATAAAAGACCAGCAAAGAAAGATCTTCAGCACAAGAAAAAGGATCGTTTTATGTCAGCTCATTTAACAAACAATACAATAAGATGTGCTTATCTGGGGTACCACTGCAACTGTGTGACACATTTTTCATTAAAATGTTTTGCATAAATTTAAACAGTAGACAAATATCTATATAGGGATACAAAGATATTAAAGGGTCCTGAGTGGGAGAAACTGCGCCAGCCCTAGTCGTTCTACTAAACACTGATAATATTTTGGGGTATCACTGCACTTGTGAGAAGGCTTGATCATTAAAATGCTTTGCATATATCTCAAGGAGATACAATACGCTATTCAGGGATACTAGGAAATGTATTAAATAAGGTGTCAGGGCAGAATCAAAGTGGCTGTAAATGTCCCAACCTAGTGTATTTTTATGTTCCCTGGCGGTATAAAAGATTAATAAAATGACCTTTGACTCCTGATCAGAATTTCAATATGTATACATTGAGATACTGAACAGTAATGGGTTCAAACAGAACTGGGGCAGTTGAGTCCATTCCTGTGAACTGTTTAATAATTAATCACAGGAAATGCTTCTCTAATTAAACCTGTTTGAAAGCACCCATCTTGCAACAAGTGATATTATTAAACATAATACCTAATTAGAATGCAAGTTAAAGAAAATGATCCCATCAAAATCACACTCGACAGGGAAGCTTGGAGAATCAGTCAGTGTAAATTCTGCCCAAAGTCTTTAGTCACGATGAATATTCATCACAAAATAGTTCTCAATCTCTTTTAATTCCATCTAACATGTTGTGCCTTCCAGGGGAAGACCGATCAGAAACACAAAGCTTATTTCACAACCAACCACAATCCAACAAAATAATGTAATTTACACCTTTCAAAGATGTCACATTTCATATCCACTTCACAACTAATCATTTCTACATCATTTCATATACAATTATCCAAAACTCCACATTCTAGAAATAATGATGTTTGTATATTACCATCCATTTCACTACTGCCAGTCAACTCCCATTAAAAGAGCGCTGACCAAAATCCATTTTCTTACCTTGTACAGTATTTCGCCACAATCTAATAATCTATAACCGTTAGTTTTATTAAAATATCTCCTGGTACTTATGTGGGATATAACATTTAAAGAAGATCACTAATGTGGCTTTCTTTCTATAACATTGTATTCATGTGATGAGGTTTTCTGTGACTCACACCTCTAAAGTTAGGACTGAAGCACTGTTTTAATGCATGGTCCATTTGTCTTGCTTTTCTCTACAGAAACATTTAACACACACCTCATTTAAATATAAAGCGTCTGCTAAGAAATGAATAATAGTAATAGTAATATGAGTGGGTTTGAACTACAGCTCATGAAGTGGTTAGGTACCAGGAAGCAGCAGCCACTTCTCCTCCAGACTGCTGTATTTAAAGTACCTGCAATCACAAAGTATAAAAGACCAGCAAAGAAAGATCTTCAGCACAAGAAAAAGGATCATTTTATGTCAGCTCATTTGACAAACAATACAATAAGATGTGCTTACTGTAACATCCACAATACTGTATGTTTATTAAAAACATACCCATTTAGCAGAATTAGAAGCCATACCATTTTCAATGTAATCTTTTGGCCAATGCCACATATTACACTAGACTAGATATTCCACAGTATACAAAGCAGTACACCGTTTTAATTTGTACTGCTGAGGGTAAATGCTTCTCATCAGCTTAAGTCTCTGATTAATTTCATGAGTCTTCCTCTCCTTTCTCAAATGCCCAACCGCTGCATTGAAAGAATCCATTGCCAACATAGGAGGCTTGTTGCTAGGGAGCTGAAGTCACTGCCCTGTGACTGTTGCTCGTGCATTGCTGCAATGCGTGTGTATATGATAACAGTACAATATTAATGCTTTGTTTTTAATTGTTTTGTAATTTTTTTGTTTGTGATGTGCAGTATGAAATAAAATTAACAGTAATTCTAAGTGAAATTGCCTATGTATATTGCAGCTGAGGAATGCTCAGTTAGACTAAAAATGGGGAGCCAACTCCAGGACCACGATATATCCGAATCCACAGTATAGTGAGGGGCGATATAACGAGGGGTGGATATATATATATATATTATAAATATACATACATTTTCTTACCTTGTACAGTATTTCACCACAATAATAATCTATAACCCAAAGGGTCTAGGAATAAGAATACGAAGAATATGCTCAAAAGAAAGTGACTATGTAAAACAAAGAAATGTATTAAAAACAAATCTTAAAAAAAGAGGATACAAAGAAAGAATTATAGAGACGGAGTTAAGAAAAGTAGATAAACTAGAAAAGAGATACTAGATTATAAAAATAGAGATAAAAAGGTCAAAAGAGTCCCATTAGTAATGACTTGCTCTAAACTTTCGCTTAATATTTCTAAGATAGTTTGGAAACACTTGCGGATTCTACATAATTCAGAAAAATTGAAAAAAGTATTTCTTAAGGCCCCAGTTGTAGCATTCAAAAGAGAAGCTAATTTAGGTGATATTTTAGTTCACAGTAAACATAAAAGAATAATTGACAGAGTAGGTTCTACAAATACTTGCACTAGTACATGTAAAGTGTGTAAATACATGGACAAAAGTAAAAATATAATTAAACATAAGAACACCACATATCCACTAAAAACTAATACCTACTGTAAAAATAGCAATGTTGTTTATGGAATAGCCTGTGAAAAATGTGATGAAATCAAATATGTTGGAGACTGGAACAAATTTATATAAAAATTCAGAACCACCTTTCATTGATTAGAAATAAGAAAATGCATGAACCAATAGTACAGCATTGTAAAGTTTGTCGTATTAGAACAGCAAAAATTAGACAATGCGACATAGAGAAGAATAAAAAGTAAATATCTTTATATATATATATATATATATATATATATATATATATATATATATATATATACAGTACTGTGCAAAAGTTTTAGGCAGGTGTGAAAAAATGCTGTAAAGTAAGAATGCTTTCAAAAATAGACATGTTAATAGATTATATTTATCAATTAACAAAATGCAAAGTGAGTGAACAGAAGAAAAATCTACATCAAATCAATATTTGGTGTGACCACCCTTGCCTTCAAAACAGCATCAATTCTTCTAGGTACACTTGCACACAGTTTTTGAAGGAACTCGCAGGTAGGTTGGCCCAAACATCTTGGAGAACTAACCACAGTTCTTCTGTGGATTTAGGCAGCCTCAGTTGCTTCTCTCTCTTCATGTAATCCCAGACAGACTCGATGATGTTGAGATCAGGGCTCTGTGGGGGCCATACCATCACTTCCAGGACTCCTTGTTCTGCTTTACGCTGAAGATAGTTCTTAATGACTTTCGCTGTATGTTTTCGGGTCGTTGTCATGCTGCAGAATAAATTTGGGGCCAATCAGATGCCTCCCTGATGGTATTGCATGATGGATAAGTATCTGCCTGTACTTCTCAGCATTGAGGAGACCATTAATTCTGACCAAATCCCCAACTCCATTTGCAGAAATGCAGCCCCAAACTTTCAAGGAACCTCCACCATGCTTCAGTGTTGCCTGCAGACACTCATTCGTGTACCGCTCTCCAGCCCTTCGGCGAACAAACTGCCTTCTGCTACAGCCAAATATTTCAGATTTTGACTCATCAGTCCAGAGCACCTGCTGCCATTTTTCTGCACCCCAGTTCCTGTGTTTTCGTGCATAGTTGAGTCGCTTGGCCTTGTTTCCACGTCGGAGGTATGGCTTTTTGGCCGCAAGTCTTCCATGAAGGCCACTTCTGACCAGACTTCTCCGGACAGTAGATGGGTGTACCAGGGTCCCACTGTTTTCTGCCAATTCTGAGCTGATGGCACTGCTGGACATCTTCCGATTGCGAAGGGAAGTAAGCATGATGTGTCTTTCATCTGCTGCAGTAAGTTTCCTTGGCCGACCACTGCGCTCACGGTCCTCAACGTTGCCCGTTTCTTTGTGCTTCTTCAAAAGAGCTTGGACAGCACATCTGGAAACCCCTGTCTGCCTTGAAATTTCTGCCTGGGAGAGACCTTGCTGATGCAGTATAACTACCTTGTGTCTTGTTGCTGTGCTCAGTCTTGCCATGGTGTATGACTTTTGACAGTAAACTGTCTTCAGCAACCTCACCTTGTTAGCTGAGTTTGGCTGTTCCTCACCCAGTTTTATTCCTCCTACACAGCTGTTTCTGTTTCAGTTAATGATTGTGTTTCAACCTACATATTGAATTGATGATCATTAGCACCTGTTTGGTATAATTGTTTAATCATACACCTGACTATATGCCTAAAAAATCCCTGACTTTGTGCAAGTGTACCTAGAAGAATTGATGCTGTTTTGAAGGCAAAGGGTGGTCACACCAAATATGGATTTGATTTAGATTGTTCTTCTGTTCACTCACTTTGCATTTAGTTAATTGATAAATATAATCTATTAACATGTCTATTTTGAAAGCATTCTTACTTTACAGCATTTTTTCACACCTGCCTAAAACTTTTGCACAGTACTGTATATATATATATATATATATATATATATATATATATATATATATATATATATATATATATATATATATATATCAAAAAGCAAACTAGTAACAACTGTTACCTTATTTTAGTTTTTTTTTTATTTTGTTAAATATCATATGAAAAATGCAAGCAATAAAAAAAGCAGCAGCTATTGTCAATGCAAAGCAGTAGGCAGCCTGCAGATCACAGATGCACTCGTTTTCTGGTCAGTTACCACTCCATCCTAATTGAGAAGTGCTGTTACAGCCTGAAAGGGCTTGGTGTACCCCTACTGGGGGTAATTACAGGCCCATAATCTGCACTGATCCACTTTACACCAGTCAGGAGGGAGGGCAGACCCTGTTTATTAGGACTCGAGTGCTTGCTGGGGTGTCCTTAACCCTGTTCTTGCAAAGTGTTTACACTAGGTGTTTAATGATTTCATTGTCATTTATTTAGCATCAGGAAATAGCGATACACAGTTTTGACAATTGACTGAAGCGGGTGTTGCCCTATAGGCTCGGGGCTTCCTGTAACATTTCATTTGGGGTTCTGCATCTGAAAAAGCTTTATGAAAATGTCTGTAAGGTCATTTGAGGCATGTCTTCCAACACCTGACTCGAATTAATCTTAAACATGACATTCATGTTTTGTTTTTTGCAGCTATGATTTTTGGGTGCTTTCAACTCCTTAGCAACAATTCCTAGAGATAACATCGAAATTACCTTCCAACATTTTTTTTTTTTTTTTTTTTAGTCTATGGTGGGTTTAATATGTCAGAGGTAATAATCTTGTTTTGTTAGACTAAGATCTAGGCATATTCCCTTTAACATGCACAATTGGCCCCTTTTGGTATAGGTGTCTTCCAATGGGCACTTTGATGAGAAACAAGACGACACTCTTATACCACGAGGCACAGGGTATGTATCCGTGTCTTTAGAACTGGCATCGACACACGTCAGTATAAGATGCACTGCAAGGCTCTGAAATCTGCCGTTCTGATTGGCTGACACTGGCATTATGATTTGTAACATCTCTAATTTGCACTAGCAAAATTATCTTTCCCATTTTCTGCAGTCTTTTGAATCTTTGCTTGTATTTTATACTGCAATTTCAATTTCAAAACCAGCACTAGATGAAAAGCTGCTGCTGCTTCCTGCTACCTTGATGATCAACGTCACTGCAGTGGTCTCGCTGCAATCGGACCATGTGACATACAGCAAACAAACCAGGATGCAGCAACTAGAGCGTGATACTGGAAAGCACAATAAAAGAGGGACAAAAACTCATAGGAGGTAAGACAGTGGAATTTAAATCATTGGTAAAAGTAGCAAAACAAAATAAAACAACTACAATTCTTTTACCTGATCCTACAAACACTTACAACTGGGCTGTCGACATCACTGTTTAATTTGAAATGCAAAAATATCAAATCAGTGCCCAGGACGACCCTCCACCTATAGCTGCATGACAGCTCTAACTTTTGAGAGCCCCCGTTAAAAAGGGAACTGGGGTTATCAGTCTGAGGTTGCACAGTGCTGGTATTGGAGAGATCAGGCAGCAGGTGCACTTCTACATGTGTAATCTTTCTAAACAGATCTTTGGTTTTAAATCTCAGGGAAGATATGTTGCTACTTTAATAACTTCAGTAAGGAAATACTGCATGTGGGATGAACCTGAATCATAGATCCTTCACCTAGTCAAATACACCAAATTCCAGCCACATGTGTAGTTGATTTGAACAATATCTGAGATACAATTGAGTCAGAATACAATTATCAAAGGGCCCCCTGAACATTTAACAACAAAGGTCTGTTGTATGACTAAACCAAGTCTTTGTCTACTAAGGAAGTGGTAATAAAACAGTCTGGCACATGAAATTCCTGCCTTGCTTACCGCTTGTATTTTTTTTTTCATTCATTCCTACAAGTAATAACAATAATAATAATAATAATAATAATAATAATAATAATAATAATAATAATAATAATAATAATAATAATAATATGGACACACCACCTTCTTGCCATTAGTGAGACAATGTATAGTGTTTTGTCCATCTCCCGTTTTCTTGGTGACTTTCCAACTACTAGTTCTTGGCTTCTGCTGTGCACAGTTTGAAATACAATTTTAAACAAAGACTGTGAGTTGTTCATACAGCTGGTCATGCAGACACACATGCAGTGTGGCCCTGGCTGCAGACCAACATACTGTACAGGCCCTGTCTTCTTTCACTTGCACTTACTCAGCCTGTGGCCACCCAGCCTCTACTGTTTAACCCCTTTCCATGTCTCCTCTCTGACACAATGTATGTAGTATTACCACAATAAAGTGCAGTATAACTAGGCTTGCTCCTTATTGACCTTTATTTTTCAGAAAATACTTTAATAAATCACTAACCTTTTACATCTTCATTGGAGCACCATGAAACCTGTACATAATACACCACTTTCAGTTTATGAGTCGTTTCTGACCAGCCTAGCTGACGACACACTGTGATTTGGTGGGGAGGAGATACTGGTATTCAAAGTGAATGATAGGAAAGGTCAGGTATGACTGACACCCGGTTCATTTTCTGTGGTTTTCCATAGCTTGGATACCCCCTTGTCCCGGATGCATTTGGTAAGCAAAATACGTCCATGACGAGAGCTATCCAAGCAAAGAACATGTATCCTTGTGAGTAGCCCTTGGAGCCCAAGTACTTTGTGAGACCCTGAAACCTAAATGCCTGCAAGGAGCCAACCTATAATGCAGTATTTTCAACACAGTGACTTTGCAATGCACCATTATTATTCTATAGACAATAAGGTACTCCTAAACAATTTAACACAGTTCTCACTTGGTATTATACCATGCAACCTGTTATAAGGTGGCATGGACTATTTGCCCCATAATGCCTTTCAACTAGCACCTGCATTCTCATGAAGGGTTGAACATAATGGCAGAGTTATTTTTCCTATACTACTAGTGGTCTGCAGTTCTGACTGCCCTAGACCTTTCTGCAGGTCTGCAGTATTAAAAAGAGTTACAGCTAACAAACTATCACAGTAAACATGGATTTATATTTTAACACATGATCTTTGGTAGCGTGCCAAGTTAAAGAATTGAGTCTTGCGCTTCCTAGGTCATTTCCTCTGGAGGGTGAAACCACCAGCTGCTTCCACTATTGGCTGACAAACTTCCAGCCAGCAACAGGTGATATTACCTAGGAAGTGTAACAGACTTCCTAAGAAAAGGATGGAAACCAAGAACAATCTAATGTAGTACCAGAAATCATGTTTTAAAATAAAAATACATGTTTGCTCTCTTTCAAAACTGCACCTAACGGAAGTGCAAAACAGCAATATGTATACCGTGAGAGTTTTGTTTGTTTTGTCCTGTGTTGTATTTGTCATTGTTAGATGGCTAAACTATCCGGGAGCTGTTGCTAAAGGGGCCCGTTTCCAAACCCGGACTTCACATTCCTCCTGTGCACATTACCTGTATCTCACCACCTACACTAAGAGCACTCACTGTGGACTTGTGAACGTGTTGTGTTTGTGTGTATTATATACCGTGTCGTATTATTTCAGGACTGAACCCATTGTTTTGCATGGAGCGATACACATTGCTGTGTAGAGCCTGTGCTTATTATTTAAGTGTTGCCGGCATGCAACCCAGCCAAACAAAGAGCTGTTTTACTGTGAACTGCCTTGTGTCTATTCTTCCTGAGCACCGCATCACCACTACACCTGCACACTGCAAACCACTTTGCCACAGTCCTTCATGGCTTTTACTACAAGCACCTGACGGCAGAACAACAGCCTGCTCCCATACTTCAAAGAACCACCTATTCATCATTAACTAACTTCTTGCTAGATTTCCATGCATTATAGTACCGGTAAGGGATACTACTGTTCAAAGCCCTGAGATTTACATTTCTTGGGTGTTGAGAAGATGTTATCATTATCATCCTGGGGACCACTGAACTGATCTAAATACTGCACGAGATTTGGATTTTTAAGATCATGGTGCACAAAAAAGAGACCTACAGATCTTAAGGAGGCAGTCTGGTCCAGTGGTTAAAGTTCAGGGCTTGTAACCAGAAGGTCACCGGTTCAAATCCCACTTCTGCCACTGACTGACTCACTGTGTGACCCTGAGCAAGTCATTTAACCTCCTTGTGCTCCGTCCTGCGGATGAGATGTTAAATCAGTGTCCTATTGTAAGTGACTCTGCATATACTAAACAGTTCACAGCCTACCTATGTAAAGGTCCACTATAAAAGGCGCTATATAAAATTAAAGACATTATTATATTACACCACCCACTCGATACATCGCGGGTGAAATTCACTATATATCAAGGACCGTGATATAGCGAGAGACCCACAGAAAAACAAATAGGCTAACAAATACTGTACAACCACTCCTTCGTTTTATCATGGGCGCCTCTACGCAACCTGCTTTTCTCATTTTTCATATAAAAAGTACAGTTTTAATTCATACAGCGGAGGGTAATTGCTTCTCATCAACTCGTCTCCAAGTAATTTCAGGAGTCTTCCTCTCCTTTCTCAAATGTACAAACCCCGCTGCATTGAAAGAATCCAGTCCCAACACAAGAGGCTTGTTGCTAGGGAGCTGACGTCACTGCCTTGTGACTTTTGCTGGTGTATTGCTGCCACAAGTGAACACCTCGTTGGCTAAAATAAAAACCGCTTCAGCAAGTAGATATTTAATTTGCTTTGTGTTATTGTGCAATACGTGTGTATGTGATAACAGTACGATATTAATGCTTTGTTTTTAATTGTTTTGTATATTTTTGTTTGATGTGCAGTATGAAATAAAACGAACAGTAATTCTAAGTGCCTGTGTATATTTCAGCCAAGTCATACGCAGTTAGACAGTAAAAATGGGGAGCCAACTCCAGGACCACGATATATCTGAATCCGCAGTATAGCGAGGGGTGAGACAACGAAGGGTGGGTGTATTAATGTTGACAGAATCAAGTTTTAAAACCACAAGAATGGTCCACTGTTTCTTCCAATGAACCCTATTCACAAAGCTTTAACCAATTTGTTTTTTAAAGTAGCTACATGCGGTATGTCGTTATAATACATATGCATTCCATTACTATTTAATGATGTTTGCAGTCTGTCTGAGGGGTTCTGTTGCTTCAACATCGACTTCTAAATATGCCTTTACCTGGCTTTCAGTTTGTCTGGAGAATCCTTTGTGTCAGCACTGAAGAGACTGAACTGAAACTCTGGTGCTTTCAGTTTGGTCTACTGCCAAGGTTGCTGTGGTCACTGACTGTGTACGAGGTTTCTTTGACAACAGTTGAGAAGCTAGAAGCCTGAATCATTCATACATCAGGAAATGGTTGGGAGTTCCACGCTGCCTCAGCAGAGTGGGACTTTATGGTAAAGGAATACTGCAGCTACCAGTCTCTGCTCTAACCGAGGAGTTTAAGTGTGCCAAGGTCCGACTGGAAATGACATTAATAGATTCACACGACAAATGCGTAAGGGATGCAGCACTTGTGGTGAAAACTGGAATAAAGTGGGTGGTAAAGAAAGCCGTGGAAGACGCAAAGGCTGCGCTTCGAATCAATGACATCATGGGGCACGTTCAGCATGGAAGAGGGGGTCTTGGTCTCAGTTCAGCTCCTCCTACATGGCACAAGGCAACCCCAGCTCAACAGAGGAAGCTGGTAGTCAACGAGGTGCAAAAGCAGGAGGAGAGGATGTGGTGGGTAAAGGCTGTTTCCCAGGCCAATCAGAAAGAATGGATGAGATGGGAGAGTGTGGAACAACGCAAGATCGGCTGGCAAGACCGATGGACAATGGAACAGAGGAGAATAAGTTTCCTCATCAGATCAACATATGATGTTCTCCCATCACCACAGAACCTAAACCTCTGGGTGAGTGAGGATCCCTCATGTCCTTTGTGTTCATCACCTGCAACATTAAGGCACATTTTGACAGGATGTAAGGTGGGTATTAGCCAAGGACGGTTTGCTTGGCGCCATGACCAGGTGCTGCGATATTTGGCCTTATCATTGGAAGACAAGCGTAACATGACCAATAACCTGCCACCAGTTCCATCAAAGCATTACACACAATATTCCTCCGTTCAGGAGTGTAACCACCAAGAAAAGGTGTTAAAACCAGGCCTCGCCCAGGACAACTGGAAGCTGCTAGAGACTGGAAAATGCTGGCAGATGTTGGTCAACGGCTTATTTTTCCACCTGATATTGCCACCAGTAACCTTCCACCAGACATTGTCTTGTGGTCTGGATCAGCACACCTTGTTCATCTGGTAGAGTTAACAGTACCATGGGAGGATGCTGTGGATGAGGCGTATGAGAGGAAGAAACTTCGGTATGCTCAACTAGCTGCTGAAGCGGAACAGCGAGGATAGAGAGTCCGGGTTTACCCAGTGGAGGTGGGTTTCTCAGAGATGTCGGGTTCAGTGGTCAAGAGTTGTGTCACACAGTGAAGAACTTATCTGAAGCAGCAGAAAGAAGCAGCAACTGTCTGTGGTTGAGACGGAAAGATTCTAGCTGGGGATCTCAAGCACAATAGAAAAAAAGCAACGCTGATGTATGGGTAAGTAAGCTGGGCTGAGTTAAGTGGACGGAGGGGGGTGATGCTGGGACACCAGAATCACTGTCAAGCCCTCTTGAGGTGTCGAGGATGGAAGGTGCCCACTTGAAGACCCCAGAGATGTACCCTACTTAGCTCAATCCAGAAGGTTGTCATGCTAATGCGCTGGGGAGACAGCACTGTGGTTGATCCCCGGAGCCAGCATCGCAGCAGTTGTGTGTGTTGATGCGCTGGGGAACAAAATAAGCTGATCCCTGGAGCCAGCATTACACTTCAGCCATCAACACCAGGCAGAAGGATAGCTACATCATCAGTTGGAAAGGAACGCAAATGGATGGAGATGCAGATGGATCATATTAGTTCACTGTAAAGCTACGTCACAGTTGGTGCTTATCTTGGCGAGAGCCAAGTTCAAATCAGTATGAAGTTTTAACATCTACTCTTATGTAATGGAAATCACATCCATTAAAATCATGTGACCACACATACAGTTACCTCCAAAATTATTGGCACCCTTGATAAAGATGAGCAAAAAAGACTGTATAAAATAAATACCAGTACTGAGCTATATTGTCATTTTCCAACATGTGGGATATATTTGACTTTATTAATGATTCAATGGAATCAACCAAAATTACACATTTCTCAAATTATAAATTTATTTCCCAAAAAAATGAAGTGTCACAATTATTGGCACCCTTGTTTTCAGTACTTTGTGCACCCTTCCCTTGCAAGGATAATGGCACTGAGTCTTTTTCTATAATGTTTAATGAGATTGGAGAACACATTGGGAGGGATCTTAGACCATTCCTCCATACAGAATCTTTCCAGATCCTTGATATCCTTCAGTCTGCACTTATGGACTGCCCTTTTCAACTGAAACCACAGGTTTTCAATGGGGTTCAAGTCCGGAGACTGAGATGGCCATTGCAAAATGTTGATTTTGTGGTCAATTAACCATTTCTTTGTGGATTTTGATGTGTGCTTGGGGTCATTGTCTTGCTGGAAGATCCACTTGCGGCCAAGTTTCAGCCTCCTGGCAGAGGTAACCAGGTTTTTGGCTAAAATGTCCTGGTACTGGGTAGAGTTCATGATGCAGTTGACCTTAACAAGGACCCCAGGACCAGTGGAAGCAAAACAGCCCCATAACATCAAAGATCCACCACCATATCTTACAGTAGGCATGAGGTTCTTTTCTGCACACGCATCCTTCTTTCGACGCCAAACCCACTGCTGGTGTGCGTGGCCAAGCTCTATTTTTGTCTCATCTGACCATAGCACCCGGTTCCAATCGAAGTGCCAATGCCGTTTAGCAAACTCCAGGCGCTTATGTTTGTTGGTTGCTCTCAATAAAGGCTTTTTTCTGGCAAACCTTCCAAATAGCCTATTGGCATGGAGGTGGCGTCGAATTGTAGATTTGGAGACTTGGTGACCCCAAGATGCAACCAAGTTCTGTAATTCTCCAACTGTGGCCCTTGGATTTCCCTTTGCCTCCCGAACCATCTGCCTCACTGTGCGTGGGGGCAAGATACACTTGCACCCTCTACCAGGCAACTTTACCACTGTTCCAGTGGTTTTGAACTTCTTAATTATTGCTCTAATAGTGGTAAGTGGTATATTTAGTTTTTTAGTTATTGTTTTGTACCCATTGCCTGATTTATGAAGGTCAAGAACCATTTGTCTCTTTCCATTTGTGACTTATTTGCCTTTCCCCATGGAGATGGATGACAAATGGATTTCATATGCATGTTACCTCATTTTTATAGCCTAATGAAACAGGAAGCCATGGGAGGCCACAATACAGATCTTTAAGACTGAGATGAACTTAAAGAAGTAGAATGTTAATGCAGATTTAATTTTGTTTGATTTTATTTATAAGAATCTTTAGGGGTGCCAATAATTCTGACACCTATCTTTGCGAAAAAAAAATATTACTTGTTAATAAAAAAAAAAAAAACTTTTTCTCTGAGCAATTGTATTAGAATAAAAGAATATGGTTTTCCCATATATTTTAGCATAAAATATAGCTCATTACCTGTGTTGTTTATTTTATACAGCCTTTTTTGCTCATCTTTATCAAGGGTGCCAATAATTTTGGAGGCGTCTGTACATGCTCAAAGTCAGGTAAAAACAGATATAAAGAAACACGATAATAATTCAATATTGGAGTAAACCAGAACCACTCAGAATGATTGCAAACTGCAAACATCAAGCATCATATAATTGTAACAAATAATTGCACTGACCTCTGAAACTATTTTAAAGAATGTCATTTTAATGAATAAAATACACCTTGATAGTCATGAAAAGTAGCTAGAAATGTCATTTGAATAGCTTTTTATACAGCTGTAGTCAAAAGCTTACATACCCCAATAGAAATGTATCATTTCTCAATTTCTCGAAAACAAATAATTATAAGAAAAATCTTTCGTAGCAAAAGTTTTGACTTTGTGGATGAGGAAAACAAGTTACAAGAAATAGATGTCTACAATTATTTATTTCAGCAACTCCAAAAAATGCTAATTCTAAAGTATTTACACCCTGGCAAGGAAAATTAAATTAATAGCTAGTTGAGGCACCCTCAGCAATAATAATCTCTTTTAAACGATTAGGATATTTGTCAATGAGCTTTAGGCATGATTCTTTAGTGATTTTTGATCATTCTTCAATGCAAAATTGTTCCAGTTCATTCAAATTCCAAGGACTTCTCTTATGCACAGCCTTCTTCAACTCATACCAAAGATTCTCAATCAGATTTAGATCAGGACTTTGACTAGGCCATTCCAGAACCTTGATTTCATTCTTCTTTAACCATTCTGAAGTAGATTTTGATGTGTGCTTTAGATCGCTGTCGTGTTGGAACGTCCATTTGCGCTTTAAACCAAGTTTTGTAGATGAGGGTTTCAGATGATTGGCCAATATGTTTTGGTATTTTAGGGAATCCATTTTACCATGTATTGGAAATAATTTCCTGTGCCATGAGAGACAAAACACCCCACATAGAAGGATATTACCACCTCCATGCTTGACAGTGGGTATGGTGTTCTTTTCTTTATACGCCTCACCAGACTTTCTCCAAACGTAACGACTATCAGCGTGAACAAATAGCTCGATTTTTGTTTCATCACTCTACAAAATCTTTGTCCAGAACTCATATCCATCAGTCAAATGCTGTTCTGCAAACTTTAAGCGATTGTCCTTGTGACGTTATCCTAAGAGTGTCTTTTTCCTTGGTCTGCGACCATTGAGACCTTCACCATGCAATACTCGACCTATGGTTGAAATGGAAACCCCAGTCCCACTTGCTCACAATTCTTCTACTTGTTCTTGGTGAAAGAACCTTCTTTCTTCCAGACCGAAGGAGCGTTGTGACAGTATCTTTGTACTGCTTGATAATAGAAACAATAGTTGAAATTGGGATACTAAAATGCTTGGAAATCTTCTTGTATCCTTCTGCAGCTTTATGACTATAAATCATTTTCTGCCTAAGGTCTTCAGATAGCTCTTTACTTTTTCCCATATTTACTTATTGGTAATGACAGAAATCATCCTATGCCTAACCCTTTTATACTCTCTAAGAATGTTCACCTACAATCCAGCATTTTCTAGACTTTTCTAGAATTAGGTTCTCCATTATCATACTGAACTTTCTAGCACCTTGCAGACAATACTATCATAACATCAAAGGGTATGAATACTTTTGAATTAGCATTTTTGGAGTTTTGCAACAAACAAAAAAATGCTGAAATAAATAATTGCAGACATCTAATTCTTGTAACTTTTTTTCCTCATCTACAAAAGCAAAACTTTTGTGTTTTTTTCGAGAAATTTCTAGAAATTATAAATTTCCATTGGGGTATGTACATTTTTGACTACAACTGTTTATTTCCCTACTACTGCATTCTGTGGTGTTTGCAATCCTACAGAGCGGCTCTGTCAATCCAATACGGAGTTCTTACCACTGTCTCTGAATCTGTCTTTACCTGGCTTTGAGCGTGCCTGGAGAACCCTATGGGTCAGCATAGTGCAGTCCTGACAATAAGGGCTCTGCAGAGAAGATCACAGTGTCTACACAAGTGCAGTCCTGACAATAAGGGCTCTGCAGAGAAGATCACAGTGTCTACACAAGTGCAGTCCTGACAATAAGGGCTCTGCAGAGAAGATCACAGTGTCTACACAAGTGCAGTCCTGACAATAAGGGCTCTGCAGAGAAGATCACAGTGTCTACACAAGTGCGGTCCTGACAATAAGGGCTCTGCAGAGAAGATCACAGTGTCTACACAAGTGCAGTCCTGACAATAAGGGCTCTGCAGAGAAGATCACAGTGTCTACACAAGTGCAGTCCTGACAATAAGGGCTCTGCAGAGAAGATCACAGTGTCTACACAAGTGCGGTCCTGACAATAAGGGCTCTGCAGAGAAGATCACAGTGTCTACACAAGTGCGGTCCTGACAATAAGGGCTCTGCAGAGAAGATCACAGTGTCTACACAAGTGCGGTCCTGACAATAAGGGCTCTGCAGAGAAGAAGTGTAGGCAAAGGCAGATTCAGAGATACAAGAAGCAGAATCCAGAACCACTCACAATGATTGAAAATCCCATATCATAGTAAGAGGAGTGTAAGAAAAGCAATTCAAATTACATTTGAAGCCACTTTCTCTTTAAAAGAATGCCAATGGGCATATATTGCTAATCCTCATTGGGAAAAATGACATTTAAAATGAAGTACATCAAAACAAGAATGCTATAGTAAAACACGTACACACTTCATTGCTTGTAAGCCTTTTCTTTGCTGTGTGCAAGTGGGAATGTGAGTTATCCACAAGAGACTCAGGATTTCAGAACAAGCCAGCTGGATATGAACAGCTGTCTTCTTGTACAAATTCAGCAAAAAAAAAAAAACAACTCTTCAATCATTGTGTTGTCTACATTCTTCAGAGTAAAGCTTAAAAGAGCACCAATTTACCTTGAAAGCAGAGTGAAAGAATAGATTGATTAGTTATTGCATTTCTATTATAGTTTTTCCTTAAGCCATGTACTGTATGAACACTTGAATACATTAGTGACAGTTACAAATTAGCCAGGTTATGGATCAGGAATATAATGATGTAGTATCTATTAAAACAAAAAGAGGACTAACTGGGACCCCACTTCTAATAAAAGTGAAGAAATACTGCCATACTGTATGTTTCCAAAAGAGAATTGTCACTGCTTATTTCTCTTAAAGGCATATATTAGATTATGAAAAATGTTCTCATACTATGTGCGTTCTCTAATATGATCTATTGTTTGTTTTTTTTCTGCTAAGATCATTACTCCCCATGTTTACTAACTTTTCTATCAAAAGTTGATTCTGAAAAAATGATGATACTTCTCAAGTAAGACAGGATATTAGTGTTGAACTGTGCAGAGACGGCTCTATGCAGCACTGTGTACAGAACCCTGTGCAATCCTATGCTTCCCAGCTCACTTTGTCTTGAGGAGATAGTCATGGTACTTTGTCTCCACCCATTCTAACATGTATGTTATCTATTGAAATGTTCCCTAGTAATAAACAGGTTTGTATAATGTATCTGTAAAAACTGGACAATACATTTCAGAACCCCTGTAATTCTATTTGATTTCCTAGTTAGATGGGGTACATCCTGCACAAAATAACCATGTTTGAGGGGCACCACTTTTTACAGTCCTCACTCGCGCCTACTGACTGCAATGTAAAGACACCTTCAATATTAAAGCCCCCCCTGAATTCAGTGTTGAGGCCCCCAGGCGCAGTGCCTCTACTGTTTAATTAGCTCTCTAATAAGGCCAACAAGCTGTCAATTCTCAAACAGCTTTTTTGTAAAATCTTCCTTGGATGCATCAAGACTCATTCCATTTCAAATACAGCCTCAGTAATATCAAGGCATTTAACTGTTCAAAAAAGATTTGACCTGTTAAAAACACAGCAAGTTTTGTCACAAACCTACACAACACTACAAAACTCCATAAAAAAAGGATTCTGCAAGCCAATAAGAAATTAGGTTGATTTTCGTTAACTTTCATTAACATTCATTCGCTCTCCGGTTTTGGCTTCACTGTCAAAATAAAAATGGTATCTTTCTTGACGACAGGAAGAGAAACAAACTTTCATGAGTCACTGCATTCTCAAGAGCTATTAAAACTTGTCCTGCTTACACATCTAATGAAAACATTCAATCAATATGCATTAGCAAGTTAAAAGAAAAACATACTCTTTTGTGCAATACACTACATGGCAATAGTATTGACGACTAAGAAATCACTTAAGTGAGCATGTGGAAACGGAAAGCTCACATTGATGAAAACCCCTTACTGAGAGACAGACAGCGGTTTGTGCCCTGAGCTTTAATCTCGTGGGCACTTGGAGCCGAAGTAGTATTATTATACATCATTCAGGTGAGTGCAGCACATAAGAAGCAGAACACTTGGGTTATTAGCATCCGAGACACATAAAAGTCCTGAAACCCTCTCCAAGCAGACGCATTACAGTTTGCATTGTCTCACTCGCACACACTGAGCCATTTCCTTTAAGTGGCTGTAGCTAACGGTATCTGCTGTGAACTTCCATGTGCTATATAGGGCATAAGTGTGTAGTTATGAAAGAAGAACATAGAAAACATATATTATCATTTAAAAAATTATATCTGGTACTGGTTTAAAAGAAATGCTAAAAGCTATTTTACTTCCAGGTAGTCTTATATCTGGTACTGGTTTAAAAGAAATGCGAAAAGCTATTTTACTTCCAGGTAGTCTTTCACTCTCCAAGTGCAACTGTCCCCATCCATTCAAAGTCTTCTTTACTGTGATTAAACTACCAGCTGCTTTACCTAATGACTTACTCATTTGCTGTCAGTGACCTGCTTTGATCAAAAGACAGTGACGTGAATTGACCTAAACTGCACATTTGCAACCTATATAGAAAGTGAAGGACAGAAGTAAGACCCAAAAATATTGTGCAGCTGCAACCTCTTTAAAGCAGCGCATCCAATCCATGATGTGTCAGTCAAGGATACTGACGGACTATGGATATATTCTTATCATTGTAAATGGAGTTCATTGCTAGTCTTAGTATAATAATATTTGTGTAAAGGGTTAAACAAAACTTGAAGGGGTACTTTATGTCAACATTTTTATATATTTCTTGCCTTTTTAATACCCTTTAATGAGTGTTCACTATTGCCCTGTACTGCTGTTTCACCCTCGATATACAGTGAGAACCATGTGTTCTGAGCGCAGTGACGCCCAATCAGGCCTCACAGTGTGCCCTGCTATTTACCATGTTTAACTATTCCAGCAGAAATATACTTTTGGATAACTCTGGATCTGCTTCACAAAAGACTGCAGGTATATATAAATATGTATTGTTTTTTAAAGAAACTGTAAGCATGTATTGTTATTTTCTCCAGATTGTAGAAAGACTAAAACAAAACAGGTGTATTTTATATTTTTACAGTAGTACACACCTAGTGATCATTTCTAAACCCACCTCACTTCAGAAATTCAGCTTGTCAGTCTTTTCAAGAGCAGCCACCATGGTTAAATAAGAACATTAGTTCAAAGTCAGGTAAATAATGATTGAAACAGAGATTTATAAAAAAACAACCAAACAAACTCATACATACATAATAAGATGGTTGTAAAGCTAAACAATTACGACCCACTGTTTTGTAGCTGCAAAAGAGAGGAAGTCCTGCAGCCACTCTCTCTCTCACACCCCCCGACACCGACACCAACACCCACCACCCCCCCCCCCACCCCCACACAGTCACCGACAGATCTCACATGACCAGAATAAAGGAAGGAGCGTGAATCAGTGTACCCAATCCCACATCTATAGGGTTATTACCACACAGTCTATACCATATATTAATGACTCTACTTACAGTGCTGAGTTTGCTACAGCAGATGAGGATTCGACGTTCATAAAGCATACTAGCATACAGATGAAGCATGTTATTGACATCTACCGCTACAAAATATTCAGTTAGGTTTCTCTGTAAAGAAAGGAAACATGAGTTAGCTGTGGAGGAAACAATCAGAAATTGCACAAACTGACTGCTATTGTGCATGTGAGATACAAACTACTGGGAAATGATACAACCAGATTATAATAATGAAAAAAAGGCATTGCAGTGAATATCCTTCTGGTGTTGTTTGAGTCGTGAAGGACATGTTTACATTTTTTAATTATTATTTTGAGGTTGTTAACTTTACACTTTTATAGTGCCAGTATAAAATGCTTTCACAAACACAATTCAGTCAGTGGCAACACAATATTTTTACGGTCAGTTTCAATATCCATCCAGGTTTAAATATGATTATATGTTAGAATACTAGCAAGAGGATTGGCTCAGTAATATCACATGCGAGAGACCTCATCACCTGAGAAGTAATATCCCTCCGCACACAGACAACAAAGGGAAAAAATAACTTCTGTTAAGGAACTATTTTCCTCCAGTGGAAAAATACAAAAACATAACATTAAGAAAAAGCAGAAATAAATTCCATAACTTCACTGAAATATAATCTTAATCATACCTCACCGCCCTCCCTCCCTCCCTGCGTCAAAATGTATTACATTATTATGAATCGGTTTGGCCAATAAGACACCAGAAACTGAACCATAATCTGGTATTTCCCTCTGGATATAATTGCTTTAATACGGCCCCTCATACAGTACCTGCTGCGGGAGCTAGGATTAAAATGAGGGACTGTTCATTGCTGGAGCATTTCCGGTGAATTGCTCCCCAGGTTACGAACACACTGTGTTCTTATTTCAAGGGGACAGGAGACAGATTGGTCAGTTCAGCCAGGGTGCAAGAGACCTGTCTGCTTCATTTCTTTGAAACAGCACTGAATGATTAAGGGTAAGAATGGGTAGAATAACCAGCAAGTTAATGAGAGCCAGCTCAGACACATAGCTCACGTTTTGAAAACGTTAAGAGTTTCTCAACATTATTGCGCCTCTCAAACTGAAATGAACAGTCTCAGACAGTTTATTTTTCAAGGTGCTGTAGCACTGTTATAATAATTTCCAATGATACTGTCCAGTACCTCATCCATCAAACGCACAGAGATTATACACTTCCAGAGCATCTGAATACAACTTCAAAGGGAATAAATCTGTTTAAAAATAAAATTAAAAAGTGCTTTAGAAATACTAAAAGAAACGTAAAAAATGCAATGAGTTCTAGTCAAAACATGTCATTGAATTGAACATTCCTTGTAATATCTCTGTAACCCACTCCAACTCTGCCTTATATTTATGTATATATATATATATATATATATATATATATATATATATATATATATATATATATATATATATACACACACACTTTATGCATAGTGGACTCCAGATACTGAGAGCAGACCAATTTTATTAGTATTTTTATTTTTTATTATTTACTGTTTAAGTGGTTTGGGTTTTAGGATTTTACCCAATTTCACATGAAACTAAAAGTGTATTTACCCAACAGTAATGTACTGTTAATGAAGGATTGTTTAAGGATTTTACCCAATTTCACATGAAACTAAAAGTGTATTTACCCAACAGTAATGTACTGTTAATGAAGGATTGTTTAACAAATAAACAGGATCGTTTCTGTAAAATAATAACAAAGCCGTTTTTAAAAACGTTTCAGCACTTTGAATGCCATTGTCCCGTTAATGCGTCGACTAAAAAAAAAAAAAAAAAGTATGTCTGGTATTAATTAATGTATTTATTTATTTTGAGAAATAATTGATTTAAAAGATTAAGTAGCATCAATCTACATTTTGATTTTTTATGCTTTTAACCATTACAATGACTTAAATATCGTGTTTAATTCCGTTGTTGACCTGTATTCAGGACCAGCTCTTGAGTTCTAGCTGCCATAGACCTGAGGTGGCCAAACCTGAAGCGTTGCTCCTGGTGAAATGCTGGCTGACGCACACGAAAAGAGAAAAAGTAAAAATAAACACAACAACTTTTTATTATTTTAGTTCTCTGTATTTATTCATGTTTATTATTCTCTCTCTCTTCAGTTTCTTTGAGCCTGCATGTTCAGTCACTTGATGACCTTCGACCTCGCGCGCTGGCACATGCATAGCTCACCTCTAGTGAAAGCCGGATGTGCAGTTGAAAGTAAATTTCATAATTTTGAATTAAGTGCTCGTTCGTTTCATGGAGACAATGGCATTGAGCAAACGATCCACAGGTAATAAACTGAAGTATGAGGCTTTCAGCCAGAATAGGAGGAAGAGTTTGCTTTCACTGAAAACAGTGGCAAACCTCTGTCTCGTCTGCAACAAATTGCTTGCACACTGTAGTCTGTACTAGGCGAGCAACTTCAAATGCCATTATGAAACAAATCACAACCAATTTTCATTTGAATATCCTCCTGGATGAGATTTGAAGAGAAACAGGCTGGCCTCTTTAAAAGCACGCCTCAGCAGTCAGCAGGCGTTCAGTAAAGAAGCTGATGGAACGACTCAAGCGAGTTTTGCATGGCATGCATGGACAGGGCTCTTTGTTTTCGGTTGTTATTTTTGGTCATGTGATGTCCCTTTAAAGTACTGTGTCGACTCCATTTCTTTAGCTTTTTCTCCTGTAACTTGAATGAGACGATGATTCTGTTTCATTGATAATGTAAAATAAAAAAAGGCAGCTCCTTATTTTTAATTCAAACCGAACACAAAAAGCAAATTCAGTTAATTGCTTTTCCTGCAAAATGTTATAACCTGTTTTGGAAATAACTTTCCTCTTAATTACAATTTAATTAAATCAATTTAACTTCACTCGCTGTGTGCATTCGGTTTGAATTAAAAATAAGGAGATGCCTTTTTTATATTATCAATGAAACAGAATCATCGTCTCAATCAAGTTACAGGAGAAAAAACTAAAGTCAACTTGTTTCGCAATCAACACTTTTCCAAGAGTTTAATTGAATGGAGTTGTCTAAAAAAAAAAAAAAAAAAAGGACATCATGTGATCAAAAATAAAAACCGAAAATGAAGAGCCCTTGGCACGGACTATCGCTTGTGCCAAACGTCCTTATTCAGATCAATGAATATTTTTATAAAATTTGCGTGTAAATATTCTGTGTCTAAAATGTATATTATATTTACATATCTTACGTCTCATCACGAGCAGGTATTGTAGTCCCTTTCAAAATAAATACAGTGCATTTGTCATCCACAAATCTCTCAAAAGTATTTAATACACCAGGGGTGTTCAATTCATATCGCCCGACGTTCGGGACAACAAGATTTGTGTAAGGGACAACACGTTTTGCCGTTATCCTTTGCCCATCGGACAAGTATTTTTTATTTATTTATTTTTTCCTGTTTGTTCTGGTGCTAGAAAGACACTCCAGGTATATTTGTTGAGAGCCATGCAAGTTTCTGAAAACTGAATTGCAGAAGTGTTTACGTCCCAACCCTATCACTTCTGATTGGCTAGTTGTGGAAGAAGCTGATCTTCTATTGGTTACAAAGAAACCCAGAAATGGCTGCCTGAGAGCTTCTGGCAAGGCACAGAATAATCTTTTAAATTTAAGGTATTATTTATGTTTTTTGTAAATTAGCAAATAAATGATACTGCTTTCTTAATACATGAACCTGACATGTAAATGCAGCAATCTAGTAAAGTTACAAAAAAATAAAAACAAACACCGTAGTCACTAAGGTGGTAAAAAATCGTGTTGTGTAATTTATACCACTACATGGTCTCGTGTGTCCTTGTTGGGATGTTTAAAAAAAAACAAAAAATAACAAGTTTATTGTTTAGAAGCATTTCAAGACAAACATTCCCTGGAAAAATAATAATAATAATAATTTCGATTTTAGTGTTGCTAACTTAGTTTGCCATTTACCATATTTACATATTTTTTTATATTTAAACACTATCTTAAAACAAAAACAAAAAAAACATTAAGATTAACAAATATGTTTATAGTGGTATAAATGAAATGTGTATATATGAGATTATCTGAACAATATTTTATTATTGTTTTAAAACAACATACAGATTGTAAATCTCATAACAATGTGTTTATGTATTAATTCATGTATGTCTTTATTTTTCAGTGAGAGTAGTGCAGGGAAAGAATGCCCTCCCAAAAAAAAACAAAAAAAAAAGCCATCAGGGTATGAAACCAGGATCACCCTGCTGCAGCAGCCATCATGGCTGTAGTGTCTTCAGAGGGAGCAGTATCAAATGCATCACATTTCCTTTTGTATTGCTGTTATTACACAGTGGCTGTAGTGTCTTCAGAGGGAGCAGTATCAAGTGCATCTCATTTCCTTTTATACTGCTGTTATTACACAGTGGCTGTAGTGTCTTCAGAGGGAGCAGTATCAAGTGCATCTCATTTCCTTTTGTATTGCTGTTATTACACAGTGGCTGTAGTGTCTTCAGAGGGAGCAGTATCAAATGCATCACATTTCCTTTTGTACTGCTGTTATTACACAGTGGCTGTAGTGTCTTCAGAGGGAGCAGTATCAAGTGCATCACATTTCCTTTTGTATTGCTGTTATTACACAGTGGCTGTAGTGTCTTCAGAGGGAGCAGTATCAAGTGCATCACATTTCCTTTTGTATTGCTGTTATTACACAGTGGCTGTAGTGTCTTCAGAGGCAGCAGTATCAAGTGCATCTCATTTCCTTTTGTACTGCTGTTATTACACAGTGGCTGTAGTGTCTTCAGAGGGAGCAGTATCAAATGCATCACATTTCCTTTTGTACTGCTGTTATTACACAGTGGCTATAGTGTCTTCAGAGGCAGCAGTATCAAATGCATCACATTTCCTTTTGTATTGCTGTTATTACACAGTGGCTGTAGTGTCTTCAGAGGGAGCAGTATCAAATGCATCACATTTCCTTTTGTACTGCTGTTATTACACAGTGGCTGTACACTCCCTGTTACAACTATTCAGGCACTTTGCTGATCTAGTCTGTGTTACATATGCCTCAAAGAGAGCTTGAGAGCGCATTCTGAATTACCTTCTCACACCTTAAAAATGAAATAAAGCAAATTAAAGACACTCAAGACCGGACAAAGGTTTTCCTGCATTCACAGCCCCTTAAATATTGGAAACTATTATAAAATAAATAAGGTAAGAAAGAGTTAGACATTTATAAAACAGTACAAAAAACAAACAAAAAAAAAACCCAGCTGAGTTTGTACCTGGTTTTTGGGTATTAGAATATAAAGTGAAGCTCTAGAAAGTAAAGTAAGTTTTTTTGAGATACACTTTCAAATGGTGATTTTGTACACAAAATAAATTCCAAATCAATAGTGATACATAACAGACGCTGTTGTTCCCAGGATGCTCTGAAAGTGTTTACCACATGTGAGATCAAACACCAACATGGTCTTTAGGGCATGAAAACATAGACACCAGCTGCTTCATATCTCAGCTTCAGGTTTTATTGAGTCAAGCGGGAATTGAGAAATCAAGAGATATCATTGATTTAGATGACCTTTTAGATTTCTAACTGTACAGACATGAGTATGAAGGTTATGTTATAAAAGCCAATTGCTTTCTTGTGAGGAATCACGACTACAGCATGTGGTTACTTCTGCATTTCCAGCAATACATAATGGAGAAGTGGTTCTCTGCATTGGCACGTGGTTTTAGAAGCTGTTTTAACCAGAGTTCTGCCTGTGACGATGGCTGAAGTAATAATGTACGCAAGCATGTACTCTACCAGTGAACTGGCATCGGGTGATAGATGGACAAATCTTTCAACCCATAACAGCCATCCTTAAGTCACTGGTAACAATATATTCTCGCGGCTTGTAATTATTGACTTAGCTTTCTTTTTGTTTATTGGATTAAAGCCTGAAACCTGATCACCAGAAAGCAACATTCTCATGTCTTCAAGAGCCGTGTGGGTTTCTAGCCAGACGATCACAGGTGGGCTAAACCAGACCAATATCCTCCCCTCATCCCTAACGTTTATGTCTCAGATCAATCAGCTGTTAGGTTCCGGGCAAGTATTTATTGTATGCTCTCATTCAGTACTTTTTAAGAATTTCAGCAACATACTGTCGCAAAGTGCCCACCCCTGGGTATTTCTATATGTTTTTCATTATTATTATTATTATATTGTTATATTGTTTAAATGTATGCAGGCGGATGAAAACCGTCTGCTATTTTATAATGTGTTGACTCAGCAGGGAATGGGTTAACTCCGTCTCCCTGCCTTCACGTGTGGAATGCAGGTAGTCAGGAGATAAATGATCATCAATTGTCTCATTAGCTCCTGACTACCTGCTATACAAGATCTCACTCTCAGAGTGTCAGAGGAGAGACGTAATTCTGTGGAAAATAAAAAGAAACGATTGCTGCTTACTGTGAACCATCCTGAAGGTACTCGTATCTGTGATTTGTTTGTCTGTCTATTTACTTTGGCCAACGTGCTGTTTTTGTTTGTTCAGTCAGTGTTTTCTGTTTTGTTCAACCTATTTATTTACCATAAACCGGCGCAAGCAAGTGCATTTACCATTTCACCCATCCTGTCAGTGTTGCCAGACTGCCACACATACGTATCCCCTGCCACAGTTGCAGGTTATGGATTGGTCCACTGAAAAAGGCTCAGGGAAAAATCCAAATGTCCAAGAGTGACTACACACAAACTAAACAATTTGCACAAGTGTACAGGATGCTCCAGGAATAGCGTTTAACTATGTCCTAAGCCTAACCTTAGGACTTGTTAAAAACTACCTTTCCCCTTCTCTAAACTTAAGGCCAATAAAATCTGAATATGTCTTCAGCTCCAAGCCAATAGTGAACCTTGCTCTACGTTGTGGAAGTTCAGGACGCTACCCCCGGGCTACTCTTAAAAAGCTGATCGGTACAGTGTGAGCCAAACCCGTAGTGATGTTCAGTTTATATATCGATACTATAGATAATCAATAACCTCCATGACCTACATTCATTACATGGGAATGTGATACATGCACTGTAAATACACGGGTGGACAGGCTGGGAGAGAGGGAAGAATTACACTTCTTTTAGAAACCACGCTCCTCTAGCAAAAGAACACAAAACCTAAAAAGCACCCCAAACAAAAATAAAACTGAAAGATGCCCACTCCGTAGTACCCCTGAGATAAAATCACAACTATACTCTATACAGGTATACCAGGTATGGAATTATAGACTGGTGTGGCTGCCAAATCTCTGGGCCTTCACTCTTGTGTATAGAAATGAAATAAAAATACTCACATTTTCTGGTATACTGGGGAGTTCTCTTATATTAGGCACAGTAAAGTAGGAATGCTGAAAAACACAGAGAACCAATTTTATATGTCAAATTACTACAATTAAGGACAGTGAAGTAATATCTCACACTTTTAGCATCTAAATTTGGGATTTTCACAGTACTGTACAGCCTTCAAATAACACATTTTGACTTATTGCAGTTTTACACTAAAAACAGAAATAGTGATTTGCTTAAGTGTGTTGATCCTGTTTTTCCCCCCAGAGTCCAATGCATAAAGTGTTACCTGTCAATTCAATTGTTAATGGAAGGTGAGACAGCAATTACAGTTGTCAATGGAGTTGAATTAGAAAAGTGTTAACTCAGAGATGTGAATATGTGTTCAAATAATTCACTTATCGTTGTTTATCCCAAACAGAAACAGGAGAAATCACTATGACTATGTCAGTGTGATGTACTGGTGTGTAGCAACTAAAACAGTGGTGCCTTGGAGCACCTGCTAGTCTAACTTGCTATCACTGTAAGAGATGCAGCCTAAAACTTAACAAGCTTGTTCAAAATGGCAATCAAACAACAGCTATTCATTTAACTGTAATGCTAATATATAAAATATCATATTTTAAGCATTCACATACAGTGCCTTGCATAAGTATTCACCCCCCTTGGACTTTTACACATTTTGTAGTGTTACAACCTGGAATTAAAATGGATTTAATTGGGATTTTTACCATTTGATTTACACAACATACTTAACACTTTTAAGGTGCAAAATATTTTTTATTGTGACACAAGTTAATCAAACAAATAAAAGACATTTGTTGGTTGCATAAGTATTCATCCCCGAGTCAATACTTGGTAGAAGCACCTTTGGCAGCAATTACAGCTGTGATTCTTTTTGGGTAAGTCTCTACCAGCTTTGCACATCTGGATCCTGCAATTTTTGCCCATTCTTGGCAAAATTGCTCAAGCTCTGTCAAGTTGGATGGGGACCGTTGGTGAACAGCAATTTTCAAGTCTTGCCACAGATTCTCAATCGGATTGAGGACTGGGCTTTGACTGGGCCATTCTAAGACATTCAGATTCTTGTTTTTAAACCACTCCTGCGTAGCTTTGGCTGTGTGTTTAGGGTCATTGTCCTGCTGGAAGGTGAACCTCCGCCCCAGTCCCAGGTCTCTTGCAGACTGAAACAGTTTTTTCTCTAGAATTTCCCTGTATTTGGCTCCATCCATCTTGCCCTCAATCCTGACCAATTTCCCAGTCCCTGCCGATGAAAAGCATCCCCATAACATGATGCTGCCACCACCATGCTTCACCATGGGGATGGTGTTCTCAGGGTGATGAGCAGTGTTGGCTTTGCGCCACAGATAGCGTTTTGCGCTAAGGCCAAAAAGTTCAATTTTGGTCTCATCAAACCAGAGAACCTTTTTCCACATGTTTGCTGTGTCTCCCACATGTCTTTTGGCAAAATCCAAACAGGATTTGATATGGGTTTTTTTCAGCAACGGCTTTCTTCTCGCCACTCTTCCATAAAGCCCAGCTTTGTGGAGCGTCTGGGTTATAGTTGTCCCATGGACGATTTCTCCCATCTCAGCTGTGGATCTCTCCAGCTCCTTCAGAGTTACCATTGGCCTCTTGGTTGCTTCTCTGACTAATGCCCTCCTTACCTGGTCACTGAGTTTTGGTGGACGGCCTTCTCTAGGCAGAGTCGCGGTTGTGCCATATTCTTTCCATTTTTTAATAATGGATTTAATGGTGCTGCGGGGGATGTTCAAAGTTTGGGATATTTTTTTATAACCCAACCCTGATTGGTGCGTCTCCAGAACTTTATCCCGGACTTGTTTTGATAGCTCCTTCGTCTTCATGATGCTGTTTGTTTAGATATTCTCTCAAACAAACTCTGGGCCTTCCAGAAACAGGTGTATTTAATCTGAGATCATGTGACACTTTAATTGCACACAGGTGGACTCCATTCAACTAATTATGTGACTTCTGAAGGCAATTGGTTGTACCAGAGCTTATTTAGGGGTGTCACAGCAAAGGGGGTGAATACTTATGCAATCAAGACTTTTCAGTTTTTTATTTGTAAATAATTTTGAAAAATATGTAGATTTTTTTTCCCCACTTCGACATTATGGACTATTTTGTGTAGATCAGTGACAAAAAATCCTAATTAAATCCATTTTAATTCCAGGTTGTAACACTACAAAATGTGGAAAAGTCCAAGGGGGGTGAATACTTATGCAAGACACTGTATACTGGGGCTGATTTTCAAAGCTGTTTAGGTCAAAAGTGTACATTACTCCATTTCTTTCAAAGTTACAAAATGAGAAATAAACAACCTAACTTAAATACCTGCCATGTTTATTTCTTGTTTTGTTACTTTAACAGGTGGTGTTCTTCTTTTGAAAAAAAAAGTAATTCAGCCCCCTTGACCTATATTACTTAAAAAAAAAAGAACACACCTCAATAACCTCATATTTCACAAAAATATTAATATCCAATATTAGATACCAGTCCGGTTTTACAGGCTTTTTTAAATAGAATGCTCTTTGTATTTCTCCGGTTCGCCTCAACTGGCCAATAGGATGGTTAAACTGCTCAATCTAAACGGCCCCAAGGCTGCTGCACAGCTCTCAGTGAAACAAAGCCGTCCCTAAGCACTTCTTTGACATCTTTTCCTGCTTCACTGCCCATGAAATGTTTGAAGCAAGGGCAGACCGCCAGCATTCCTTTAAACCATTGGCACAAAACAGCTGAAATATCCCATTGGGCCTGCTGGAGCCTGAGAGACAGCTTGCCCTTTGGGGTCAGACAGACATGCTGCTCCTACTGAAGTTCTGCTAAGTAGCAATGGGTCATCTCCAGCACTAGCTAGTGACCTCCAAGGCAAAACAACTGCTACCTGTCCACTGCCATTAGGGAAAGGCCTGCTGAGCACCAGCTCCTTGCAGTCGGCAGTTTGCAGAAAATAAAAAGGAAAAACAAGGTGTTTGGCTCCACTTCAATGGTTTGGGAAAGGGTCGCCCAACTACCTACACAAGTATGCAAGATTGACTTTCACTGTGTAACAGGTGATTTTGCTCCAGTGTTGAACGATAATGACATTTTTATCTATTAATCGGCTAAATATCTTAAATCATTTCTTCTCTTCAATTAATAGAGGCTTTCTCCTTGGTTAGTAGTTCTTTCTCTTTTTTTTCTCTTTTTGGTTTTATAATTCAAAGCCTTACCACTCTCCTATAACAGAGGAGGGACTGAATTCCATTTATTTTCCAATGCCCAGCTAAACATGTTCCAGTTACCCGCCCCTCCCCTAGCTACCCCTGCTGTAGCTACTGAACTCCGAAACGTGCAGCTTTGAAAGGAAACATGTGCCATGCCTTACGGTACTTTCAGGGAAGCTGTCTCACTTCCGAGGCCATTTCACTGCAGTGTCAAAGCAGTGTCATCTCAAAGCATGCTACTGGCTGAAGGCATGTCAGCCAGTGCACAAAGTTATTTGGTTTATGACAGGAATGAAACTGTTGAAGGGCTGAGGACAGCCTCCAGTTGAAGTGCAACACTATCTGAAATAGTGTTATACAGTCTCAAATGTGCAGTTTTTTTTTTTTGTTTTTTTTTTTTAAACTTAGTGAAGAACCAGATTTATTCAAATAAAAAAATAATAGTTCAAAACTGCACATGTGAGACTGTATAACAAATGGAAGTACATCACAGGGAAGATTTAGGAAATTAGTTTGTTAGCTACAACCACTATAAGAAAATGTTTATCTTGAAAATCTTTGTAAAAAATGTCACTTCTATGGGGAAGCAGATATTAATTTGAAATAAACAGACAACTTTTATTGAGCCAGATATTAGCATGCATATACGTGTGTAATAAATAATTAATTGAACATTGAAGGCATTTACTTTGCACATATGGCAACATGACAAATTCAATACCCTAATCCTGCACAGCGACACAGCGAGTAATCTGCATTGATCGCAAATAAGTCACATCCCCGACGCTTCCCTAAAGTCCTTGATGCTTGTTTTAAAAAAATGTACAGAAAGTTACTGTTTAAGACAGGTCGATATCTGCCAGTAATTGGTGGGTCACTGGCTCTGCAGCACTGGCTGTGCTGGCTTGAAGGATCGACCAGCCTGTGAGCAGTGGCAGCGAAGAGGAACGGGCTTGATGGATCGGCCAGCATGTGAGCAGTGCCAGTGAAGAAGAACAGGCTTGATGGATCGAGCAGCCTGTGAGCAGTGCCAGCGAAGAGGAACGGGCTTGATGGATCGACCAGCCTGTGAGCAGTGCCAGCGAAGAGGAACGGGCTTGGTGGATCGACCAGCCTGTGAGCAGTGCCAGCGAAGAGGAACGGGCTTGGTGGATCGACCAGCATGTGAGCAGTGCCAGTGAAGAAGAACAGGCTTGATGGATCGAGCAGCCTGTGAGCAGTGCCAGCGAAGAGGAACGGGCTTGGTGGATCGACCAGCCTGTGAGCAGTGCCAGCGAAGAGGAACGGGCTTGATGGATCGACCAGCCTGTGAGCAGTGCCAGTGAAGAGGAACAGGCTTGATGGATCGACCAGCCTGTGAGCAGTGCCAGTGAAGAGGAACAGGCTTGATGGATCGAGCAGTCTGTGAGCAGTGCCAGTGAAGAGGAACGGGCTGGAGGGATCGGCCAGTCTGTGAGCAGTGCCAGCGAAGAGGAATGGGCTTGATGGATCGAGCAGTCTGTGAGCAGTGCCAGTGAAGAGGAACGGGCTGGAGGGATCGGCCAGTCTGTGAGCAGTGCCAGCGAAGAGGAACGGGCTGGAGGGATCGGCCAGTCTGTGAGCAGTGCCAGCAAAGAGGAACGGGCTGGATGGATCGACCAGTCTGTGAGCAGTGCCAGTGAAGATGAACGGGCTTGATGAATCGACCAGCCTGTGAGCAGTGCCAGTGAAGAGTAACAGGCTTGATGAATCGACCAGCCTGTGAGCAGTGCCAGTGAAGATGAACGGGCTTGATGAATCGACCAGCCTGTGAGCAGTGCCAGTGAAGAGGAACAGACTTGACGGATCGACCAGCCTGTGGCCCCCCCAAGCCCAGACAGCTGAGGCAGGGGAAGAGATGAACTGAACTGAGCAATGATGGTAGGAGGCAGGCGCACATTTAAAAAATAGCCATTATATTGCATTTAAAGGGAAGGATTGCAGTAAGTAAAGAGGCTTTAAGACACAGCAGGACTCACCACGCTGAGGTGTACAGGCACGCCTGGCTCGGGGATAGGGAGGGTATGGAGTGTGTCCAGCAGCTCCTTCCACTGGCTGTCCTGAAACAGCAGCACACAACACAAATAATCACTGTGGAGAAAACACCACAACACACCCACCTGCCTTCCAGCATGCCTCTCCAACTGACTTCATCCTCTCAATCAAACGTTCCCCAGACACAAGGACCTCACACCAAGAAAACAAGTTTTAGGATTACCGAGGAGTTTTACACTGTATTGTTGTAGTTGATTGTCTGGTGTTGTAATCAAGGTTGGGGTCTATTCCTGTTTTTGAATTCCAATTCCATTTCCATTTCCTTTTTAAAATCAATTCCCATTCCCTTTTAATCAATTCCATCACGCCATTGATCACAATTGAAATTAGCAGTATCCTGTTAAATGAGCTTCTCACAGTGGCAACCCATTACTTAAACTGAATTCACTGTTTGTAAATTAAACTGGTTTCAAATGAAAGCAGCTGAACCATCACAATAATTATTATGTCTCTAAAATATAAACTCCAATACCTCTGATGGAATTGGGAATTGATTTTAAAAAGGAATTGGACATGGAACTGAAAAACAGGACTTTATCCCAAGCCTACGTGTAATACTGTTTAAGATGATCTCTCTGTGGTTGCAATGATGTTGTCTTCATTAAAATGTAATTCTGACTTATTTACAAAAGTTGTATCATCTAACACAGAATCAATCTACTGGCTTTAATCTTGCCATTCTAGCAGAGATATAAATAGAACAGAAAGACTCAATCTGCTTTTTTAATAGCCAATGCCAATGTGTGTCAGAGTTGGTTTGTAGAATGGTGTTAATTGTACCCAATGAAGGAGGGGAGCTAGCACAAATATCACTGTCAGTCGCATAAAGATAACTATAACAATTTATAATTAGGGAGCTTATGTCATTTAATAAATTGAACCGAGAAGGGGACCCAGAATTGAGCCTCAAGGGTCCCTTAAGCTTCAATTAAACTAGCTGACTTGGCAATGAATTTTCATTGTTGGCCACAGTATGTCATCTTTCTATGTATTTATGTGTATTACTATGAGCTAGGAATGATTTATATTGTACAGATAAGAACTGAGTAGGAGGACATATTGAAACATGACATAGTTTCTTTAAAAACAAAAGGCTTCACTAACACCTTGAAAACAGTATGTCGCACCATTAGTTTATTAACTGTTAACTGCTTACTAATTTGTAAATTAATGCATGCCATTGTTTGATAATGGCTAGCTAATATACCATATTTCTGTCTGCTGTTTTTAAAGAGTGAGTAGCTTACTGTTCCCTCACCTTTGTGCTGTTTGCAGTCATTCTGAGTGATACTTATTGCAATAAATACTGTGCTGTTAAATTTCTGAAAAAAAGTTTGTGTTTAGGTGCTTTTCCTAAGAGCTCAGTCAGCCAGTGGCAGATCATGAGATGTTACATATATCTATGGCAGGCAACTAGAACCAAAGAGCACCTCCTGAACTCACATTACAGATTAATCAGATTTCTGAACACAGACACACAATGACTGTCAGCTCCTGAACTCACATTACAGGATTACTCAGATTTCTGAACACAGACACACAATGACTGTCAGCTCCTGAACTCACATTACAGATTAATCAGATTTCTGAACCCAGACGCACAATTACTGTCAGCTCCTGAACTCAGATTACTCAGATTTCTGAACACAGACACACAATGACGGTCAGCTCCTGAACTCACATTACAGATTACTCAGATTTCTGAACACAGACACACAATGACTGTCAGCTCCTGAACTCAGATTACTGAACACAGACACACAATGACTGTCAGCTCCTGAACTCACATTACAGATTACTCAGATTTCTGAACACAGACACACAATGACTGTCAGCTCCTGAACTCACATTACAGATTAATCAGATTTCTGAACCCAGACGCACAATTACTGTCAGCTCCTGAACTCAGATTACTCAGATTTCTGAACACAGACACACAATGACGGTCAGCTCCTGAACTCACATTACAGATTACTCAGATTTCTGAACACAGACACACAATGACTGTCAGCTCCTGAACTCACATTACAGATTAATCAGATTTCTGAACCCAGACGCACAATTACTGTCAGCTCCTGAACTCAGATTACTGAACACAGACACACAATGACTGTCAGCTCCTGAACTCACATTACAGGATTACTCAGATTTCTGAACACAGACACACAATGACTGTCAGCTCCTGAACTCACATTACAGATTACTCAGATTTCTGAACATAGACACACAATGACTGTCAGCTTCTGAACTCACAGATTACTCAGATTTCTAAACATAGACACACAATGACTGTCAGCTCCTGAACTCACATTACTCAGATTTCTGAACACAGACACACAATGACTGTCAGAATGATTGCAAAGATCATAAAAATGTAAAGGGACCCTAAAATTGAAGGTGCGTGCTCTTCAAACAAATTGAAACCCATTTCATTAGGAACTTACAACGTACCGGTATCTATAAAGGAATTCAAGCGGATATTTAGCTTTACAAGGTGTGTTTAACATTTTTTTTTTTTTTGTAACGGCACATAAATGGTTCTGATTATTTATAGCCAGATCCTTTACTCTAGGGGTCAAGCTCTCTTCCAATATCTATTGCAGTATTCATGTACAACTGACACGTGTGGTTAGTTTCATTCACAAGCAAAGTGTAAAGTTGCTCCTGAATTTAGAGCCACATGTAAGTGATTTACTATGTGCTGCTCTAAAATAGGCTCGGCAAAATTTATGACAGAAAAGATACAAATACATATAGGCCTTGAGTTTCGATAGAAAACAGCTGTATCAACTGACCTGTCCCTTGGCTGTGTAATCAGCAAGGATATTAAGGAGCTTGTAGAACACTTCAAACCATGGAAGATAGCTGGAAAGAGAACAATAGAGATACATTGATTACTCATTTGTAGTGACTGCTTGTATCAAAATTAGGGAATATTAGATTGCCCAATTATTCAACCCCTGCTTTCTCCCTAAAGTTCCTTCACTGCAGCAATTCCTTACATCAGCTCAGGAGGAGTGAAAGTCAGTGAGCCTCCTCTGATCCCACCACCAAGCCAATCACCTCTTTACAACCAGGATCTACTGACCCCTGGAGGACAAGGACCAGTCCTGCAGTTGTTCACCTGAGCTCACTGGCCCTCTGGCCAGCAGGGAAATGATGGTTTAAACAGAATTAAGCAAGCTGCTTTCCCATGCTTTTCCCATAAGAACATGTTCGGCTTCATTCTTGAGATGGCTGTGAACATCTTTTATTTTAGGACTGTGTGTGTGCTGCAGCGACTGACAGCCCCAGATTGTCAATAGATGAGAAAGTATACATTTATTGCATTATGAACAGTATGGATACACAAAATAATCCCTCTCATCTGTAACCCTAAACAAATTTAAGTTATCTGAATTTAATGCTGGGGTTTTAAACTTTACAAATATTTAACACGATTTGGTCATGGCTCCTTTTTTTGTTTAAATGTGAGAAAATAGCTTTTTTTTGGTAATGGATAGCTAATATATAGTTACCTATTCTGTTCAGGAAATATCATTACAATGGGGTTACATTTGTTTAAATGGTGTTTTTAAAAGGAGTTAGTAATGTTTAGCAAATAAGACCAGGTTTTCAATTATTATTTTCTATTTGTATTTCTATACAGTGTGTCCCATAAGTCCTATATATATCATACAGGCACCATAGGGATATTTGGTAATATTGATGGTCTCTCAATTTCTTTCAGGTGTGAAATGTCTTTAAACAAAGAGAGACCAATTAAGATCTTTTAGATGTGTGGTGCAGATAAAGATATAACATTGTGTAAAAAGAATGACCTCTCTAAACCTGTATACCTCAACATTAGGTGTCATTACCTCTTTCCTTCTTGATGCAGTGTACTACACTGTAATGGCCATTATGTCTTCTCTCAAAGTACAGACGGTACACCTGTGTGTAACCATTAACCTGTCCCCCTGCAACACATTTGTATAATGTGATACGTATTACTGATGTACTGTATTTCTACATTCACTCGAGTGTTGCAGGGGGGCAGGTTAATGGTTGCACTGGAGTAACTGCTGTTCTTGGAAAGATGTCTGAGAACGTTACTGGGGCCATAGGGGTGCTTTAAATGTCATTAGGGTCCGGTATGATGACTAAAACAGGCAATCCAAATCTAAACAAGAAGTCAGAAAGGCTTGAGGTAGATCGCATCCACCTCTCCTAAATTAGTAAATTTCCACTTCATCCTGGCAGGGTTATCATTACCATTCATTAACTTCTGTTCCCATAACTCAGGAGAAAAAGTCTTAAGTGGCGCTTGCTTTGGCAACAGTGTGTAAACTATTAGGGATTACAGAGCTCATGGCCCACTTTTATCTGTTTAAACAAACAAAGTCATGCCTGCAAGGATACAAATAAATAAACACAAAGCTCAAATAAATAAGCGACGGGCTGCTCTGAAGACATGGAAGGGCTTGGTAAATAATACAGGCAGAGGGATGAGGGTATCTCACTCAAATAAATAAGCGGCGGGCTGCTCTGAAGACATGGAAGGGCTTGGTAAATAATACAGGCAGAGGGGTGAGGGTATCTCACTCAAATAAATAAGCGGCGGGCTGCTCTGACGATATGGAAGGGCTTGGTAAATAATACAGGCAGAGGGGTGAGGGTATCTCACTCAAATAAATAAGCGGCGGGCTGCTCTGAAGACATGGAAGGGCTTGGTAAATAATACAGGCAGAGGGGTGAGGGTATCTCACTCAAATAAATAAGCGGCGGGCTGCTCTGACGATATGGAAGGGCTTGGTAAATAATACAGGCAGAGGGGTGAGGGTATCTCACTCAAATAAATAAGCGGCGGGCTGCTCTGAAGACATGGAAGGGCTTGGTAAATAATACAGGCAGAGGGGTGAGGGTATCTCACTCAAATAAATAAGCGGCGGGCTGCTCTGAAGACATGGAAGGGCTTGGTAAATAATACAGGCAGAGGGATGAGGGTATCTCACTCAAATAAATAAGCGGCGGGCTGCTCTGAAGACATGGAAGGGCTTGGTAAATAATACAGGCAGAGGGATGACGGTATCTCTTGAAGAGGCTCAGGATTCCTAGTGAAGAACAAAATCGAGACAAGCTACTCTTCCTGTGCAGAGGGTTTGGGAGAGGGATCAGTATTGGCATACAGGCTTAATGTAAAAAACACAAAACAGTGTGTCATATTAACAACAGGTGCTGTGTCAACATATCGGTGGCTATGAAAGAAACTAATGAGGTGAAGATAAACACTGACCGAACACTTCACAGAAATAAAGCCTAGCAGCCGATTGTCTTAGCTAATGCTTTAGGCAGGAGCTTCAACTTCAACTCGGGTTAAGCCTTTATAAAAATACGTTGCATAGGGATCACCAACTGAAAGCTGGGGAATAAAAGCTGCACTGCAGTGAAAGTAGGAGTTTAATGTACAGTATCCGTTTAATGTACAGTGTCTGCTCTGTAGTACGTGTTTAATGTACAGTGTCTGCCCTGTAGTACGTGTTTAATGTACAGTGTCTGCTCTGTAGTACGTGTTTAATGTACAGTGTCTGCCCTGTAGTACGTGTTTAATGTACAGTGTCTGCTCTGTAGTACGTGTTTAATGTACAGTGTCTGCCCTGTAGTACGTGTTTAATGTACAGTGTCTGCTCTGTAGTACGTGTTTAATGTACAGTGTCTGCCCTGTAGTACGTGTTTAACGTAGTGTCTGCCCTGTAGTACGTGTTTAATGTACAGTGTCTGCCCTGTAGTACGTGTTTAATGTACAGTGTCTGCCCTGTAGTACGTGTTTAATGTACAGTGTCTGCCCTGTAGTACGTGTTTAATGTACAGTGTCTGCCCTGTAGTACGTGTTTAATGTACAGTGTCTGCCCTGTAGTACGTGTTTAATGTACAGTGTCTGCCCTGTAGTACGTGTTTAATGTACAGTGTCTGCCCTGTAGTACGTGTTTAATGTACAGTGTCTGCTCTGTAGTACATGTTTAATGTACAGTGTCTGCCCTGTAGTACGTGTTTAATGTACAGTGTCTGCCCTGTAGTACGTGTTTAATGTACAGTGTCTGCCCTGTAGTAGGTGTTTAATGTACAGTGTCTGCCCTGTAGTACGTGTTTAATGTACAGTGTCTGCCCTGTAGTACGTGTTTAATGTACAGTGTCTGCCCTGTAGTACGTGTTTAACGTACAGTGTCTGCCCTGTAGTACGTGTTTAATGTACAGTGTCTGCCCTGTACGCATCACAAGGCCTGTCTCTCAACACCACAGTGAAAGTACATTAAATAAGCAAGTTGTTTTACAAGATAATTTTCTATGGATACCATTGGCAACCTTTTGCAGACCCCCACCCCCCCCCACCCCTTTGAGAAGCACAGTGTTAGGAAAGACACTTGTCTACTTAGTTTCCAATATCTTTTATCTCAAAATGTAAGATTGAGGGTCCCTGAGTGGCTCACCCAGTTAAAGCGCAAGTCACACAGCTTGGACAGTGCCAGTTCGAGTCCGGGATGTGCAAAGAGGCCTAACTTTTCTGGGGACCCCGAGGGGGGCATCACATTGGCTCTGACGCTCCCGGGGGGGGAGTACAGGTAACCGGCAGGGATTGCTTCTCATCATCGCGCAACAGCAAACTTTACTGGCCAGACACCGAGCACATTCAGAGTGGTTAAAAAGCAGGGCTCTGTTCTCCGGGATAGGTAGCCCGCCCACCTCTGCTCTGGATTGCTTGGCGTAAAAGTGATTCTGCCTTTAGGCTTGTGAGATCCGAGGATGCTCACATGCTGTGTGGGGACTCGTTGCGGTGATGAGAAAAAACATAATTGGACATACCAAATTGGGGAGAAAATAAATAAATAAAATAATAATTGGTCACTCTAAATTAAAAAAAAAAAAAAATGTAAGATTGTATGAATGTTTTGTTTTTAGCTTTGCTAAAATTTAAACGTTTATTAGGTGATTAATACAACAAATGTAAAACCTCCAAACTATTAACTCCCTGTAGCAGGGCGATTGCCCTGCACGTGTGTATTTAGTGTTGGTATAATTTGTATGGGGAAATGGGTTTATTGTGTATCGTTTTGGTTTATGTGATTACATTATTTTTTACAGACGGGCGCTCGATTGAGACTTGCTGCCTGCTAGGCTTGGTTGAGGGGAAGGGCAGCAAGTGATTGGCTGTGCTGGACCTCAATCAGCAGGTGGACGGGTCTTGACCGAGTGTCCGTCAGTTTAAAAACATCCGCAGGAGATGGTTCGGGGTGACTGCAACGCCATGGCAGAGGGGAGCGGCGTATACTCGGGAGGAGAGGGTCCGCGCTGCAGGAACAACAGCTACGCAACCCTGAGACTGCAAGCGGTGCTTGTGAAGGCAATGCCCAGCCAAGGCCGTATGAAGCAGCAGGAGTCGTAGTATGAAGACCGGCTCATCAGTAGGTTAGTTTAGGGGATAGTGATCCCATGTGATGTATAGCGAGGGTTACGTAGTGTAGCCGGTTCCTGGAGCAGGACGCCTCGTTTTTAAGGCTAGCGCTCGCCCTCCGGGGCACCTTTTATTTGTAGTTTTTGTACTGTGTTTTATTTTGTATTTTTGTACAG